>JAMZAV010003495.1:0-104017 GCA_024449915.1 Sweltsa coloradensis
AAAAAAAAATGTGTTCCCCCCTGGTTTTAAAAATTTTTTTGGGGGGGTTGCGACCGGTCGGGGAAAAATTGCACTTTCTCTCCTTTTTTGATTACAAAACACTTAAGAAAGGAAAAATGGGGGAAAATTCGACTGTTCTTTGTTATTGAAGGGGGGGGTAGGGGTTGAAGCCAAATTCTCAGGGGGCACGGGGCGGGGAATTTTTTTGGGGAACCACGGTCCAGCGAACATTTTAACAAAGATTAATTAAAAATCCAAGTTACTCCGTTTCTTTGCGTTGTGAACGCTTGGGGCGTCCCCGTCGGGGCCCGGGGGAAGGGGAATCTGGCCCAGAGCAGGGGCTCTGTAATAGTCAAGGCGAGGTAGAGATAAAGTCCATCTCCCCCCAAATGGGCTAGAAATTAGGGGAGAAGTCCAAAAAATATAGAGGCGATTTGGCAGTCTTCGTGGGGGGACTCCTCCAATCGCCTTGACGATACCCCTGCGACGACGACCATGACAGCACAAACGATGACAAAAAGATACGACCGCCCCTTTGAGAACCCCCACCTTTTTTCCCTCTTCCGTGGCTGGACTCCCCTCTTCTGGCCCCTAGGCTAGAGTGGCGCATTACGACCTAACGGTTGACCTGCCCTAAATCCAAAAAAACCCTGAACAATCCAAAAAAAAACTAAAAAAAAACTTCATTTTTGTTTTTTTTATAAATAAGAAAAAATAAAAATCATCAAACCCACAAAAAAACTTTTCTTAACAAACGATATACGGGCCGCAATGTGTTTCCTCCCGGTAGAAATGCCCTAGTTTCTCTGTCTTAATTAAAAAAACTTTTTCATTACATGTACTAGGGAATACATGTTAAATTCCCTGTGTGTAGGCCAAACATGTGGGCAGATCCCGCATGTTAGCATGGTTTATTCCACATCGTATAGGGGGGAGGACAAATGTCTCAATGGAACGTCACTGAACTCTTATACAAAACGCCCCACGGTGGGTGATCTCTCCAATCCAGTACAATACTTCTATACTATATTTCATTCTATTAACACTTTTTGGGGTTATGAACGGCTCAGCTGCATGCAGGCTGTTAGTTTATTTTTACTTGCTTAAATCCCACTTGGGAAAAATATTTAAAGAACTTCTTTCTATGTAACAGGAAAACATTTTATTCCTCATTCAAAATTATTTATTTTACAAAATGAAATTTCACATCAAACATACATTTTTATTAAAAGCATGATTTTTTATTGCATTATTTTATCTCCATCATTTAATATTTTTATTTAAAAAAAAATGAAATCAACAAACACCCATACAAAAATTTTAAATAGTAAATATCACGGCGGCGCAACATTACCTTACCGGTGAAGCCCCCTATTTATCACGTTCGTCTTGTGTCTTTACGTTCTCAGACGGAGCTGCCCTTTTTCTGGTCGGTGATAAACCCCCCCTTCGGGACTCGATTTGAGCTGCAGATTCCCAGCCAGTTTATAAACTAGTTTTGTCTGGTTTTGCAAAGTCCTTTTCAGCTAAAATTTTTGTGTGGTCGGGGAAATGTGGTGGACATTGTCACTAGGCTTTACCTGGACGGCTGATCACGTTTGTACAGGGCCAACACACGGTTTTATCTCTGATTCTAAAGAAAAAGAATGTGTTTCACCCCACACTGCCCTTATTTCTGTTTTGGATATTAAGAAGGATTTTACTCCTATATTATTAACCCCGTCGGGGCCCGGGGTAGAATCTGGCCCAGAGTTGGCTCTGCTTATCGTAAAGGAATTAAGAAAAAAGTCCCCCTCGCAAACACAGCTAGTAAGAGCGGAGTTTTTACCCCCGAAACTCACTCAGCCCCCCTTTCCCCCCTTTCCCCGGGGCTGGTTCTGAGCAGCATGGCGTACCTCCCATATCCCCAAGGCGAGAGTGGTGCATTAGACCTTACGGTTGAGGGGGTTCTTAATCCAAATAACCAAAATTTTTTTTTTCCCTTCAAATAAAAATTTTTTCTCATTTATTATTCTCATTAAAAAACAATCATTTTTTTTTTAAAAACTGGAAAAAAATGTCATCATCCTACACCCCATAAGTTTTTCAGTAATTTTAAATATAACAGTCGGTGCAATATGACAATTCCGAAAAAAGCGCCCTTTTTCTCACGTCGTGTTATATAGTAGGGGGCAACGGTACCCGGGGGCATCTTTCGTGGAAGAGTTTTTTGCGGTAAGTTGTTTTCTTTTGGGTAGTAGGATACAAGTTTTTTGCATTTCCTTGCAGGCCATCTATGCTGCAGAGGGCGTCGGGGGGGGTGCGACGCCCTTACACTTTTTTTTAAGAGGGATGATTTTTTATCTCGTGTGCCTTTCGGATAGAGTGTTGCGGTAAATTTTTTTTATTAAGTAAGACAAACAAATTTTTTGCCCCCTATTTTGCAGGCCCTGGTATGCTTGAAAGGGGTCGGGAGCGTCGCGAGCCCTATAACGTTTTTTTAAAAGGGAAATTTATTTTTTTCTCATTGCCTTTCTGATAATATTGCGGTAAACTGATTCTATTGAAATACAAAAAAGGTTTTTTCCCCAAAATTTGCAGGTCCTGGCAGCTTCAGAGGGCGTCGGGGCGTCGCGACCCCCTAAAACGGTTTTCTGAAAAGGGGGAATAAATTTTTTTTCCTGTACCTTTCGTGCTAGAGTGTTGCGGTAAATTTGTTTTCTATTAAGAAATAGCATAAATTTTTTTAGCCCCTACTTGCGGGTCTTGGCACCTTTCCAGAGGGCGTGGGGGGCGTCACGACGCCCAAAAACGTTTTTTTAAAGAGGGATTATTTTTTTCGCATGTCCTTTTGTGATACAGTTTTGCGGTGAATTTGTATTCTATTAAGAAAAATAGCATACAAGTTTTTAAAACCCCTACTTTTGGGCCCTGGTAGGTTTCAGAGGGCGCGGGGGCGTCGCGACCCCCTTTTTAACTTTGATAAAAATGCATTATTGTTTGCTCGTGTGCCTTTCGTGATAGATATTGCAGTAAACTTATTTTTTTAATTAATATATCAATTTCTTTTGAACCTACCTTGCAGGTCCTGGTAAGATTCAGAGGGCGGGGGGGCGTCGCGACGCCCTATAACTTTTTTTAGAGTGATTTTTTTTATCTCTGTCCCTTTCGTGATAGAGTATTGCGGTAAATGTATTCAATTAAGTAAATATTCAAGTTTTTTGCATTTACTTTTGCGGGGGTCCTGGTACGCTTTAAGGGCGTGGGGGGCGTCGCGCGCCCTAAATGGTTTCTTTAAAAATAAAGATTATTTTTTATCTGGTCCCTTTCATGATAGAGTTTTTCGGAAAACTATATTTTTTAAAGAAATAGCATACAATTTTTTTAAAACCCTACCTTTGCAGGTCCTGGTATGCTTGAAAGATTTTTCGAGGGCTCGCGATGCCCTAAAACGGTTTTCTAAAAAGAGTAAGAATTTTTATCTCGTTTAACTTTTTGGGCTAAAAGTTCGGTGAATTGTATTTATTAAGTAATAGCATAAAATTTTTTAAAAACCTCCCTTGCAGGTTTGGGCCGCTTCAGAGGGCGGGGGGGGCGTCACGACCCCCTAAACTTTTGGGGAAAGAGCTTGATTTTTTTCTCGTGTACCTGTCGTGATAGAGTTTCGGTAATCTGTTTTCTTTTAATTAATAGTTTAAGTTTTTTTATCACCTTCTTGCTGGTCTAGTTTGCTGAAAGGGACTTTTAAAAATCACTTTAAAACTTTATAGGCGACGCGACGCCCGACCCTCTAAAGCTCCCAAACCCTGCAAGGTAGATGAAAAAAACTAAATGATATTACTTATTGAATACTTTTACCGAAATACTCTATCACAAAAGGTAACGTGATAAAAAAATCAAGCATCTTTTTCATCGTTAAATGGCTCACGACCCCCCCCGACGCCCTCTAAAAGCGTACCAGGCCCTGCAAATTTAGATGCAAAAAACTTGAATGATATTACTTAATTGAAACATTTACCGCAATACTCTATCACGAAAGGACACAGAAAAAAAAATCACTCTAAAAAAACGTTTAGGGCGTGGGCGACCCCCCCGACCCCCTCTGAATCTTACCAGGACCTGCCAAGGTGGTTAAAAAGCTTGAATATATTACTTAAATGAATACAGTTACCGCAATACTCTACACAAAGGCACCGAGCAAAAACAAAATGCATTTTTATCAACTTTTAAAGGGGGTCCCCCGCCCCCCCGAAGCCCTCGAAGCCCCCAGGACCAAAAAAGTGGGTTCAAAAAAATGTAGCTATTTTTTAAATAAATACAATTCACCCCCCAATCTGTATCCAAAAGGCCATCGATAAAAAATAACCCTTTTTAAAAAAAAGCGTTATGGGGGGCGTCGTGACCCCCCCGACCCCCTCGAAGGTGCCAAGACCTGCAAGGTAGGTCTAAAATTGTATGCTATTTTTTAATAGAATACAATTCCCGAACACCTAGCCAAAAGGTACACGAGAAAAAAATTCATTCCCTTTTCAGAAAACCTTTTTAGGGCGTCGCGACCCCCCTGACGCCCTCTGAAGCATCCCAGGACCTGAAAGGGTTTGGTAAAAAAAACCTTGTATGTCATTATTTAAATAGAATACATTTACCGCAATATCTATACGAAAGGCACATGAGAAAAAAATAATTCCTCTTAAAAAACTTTATAGGGCGTCGCGACGCTCCCGACCCCTTTCAAGCATCCCAGGACCTGAAAATAGGTGCAAAAAATTTTTTTGCCTTATTAAAAAAATTTAAGTTTACGCAACACTCTATCACAAAAGGCACAGAGAAAAAAAATCATCCCTTTAAAAAAAACGTGTAAGGGCGTGCACCCCCCCGACCCCCTGCAAAAGCAGGCTGAAGGAAGTGCAAAAAATTTGTATCCTACTACCAATAGAATACAACTTACCGCCAAAACTTTTCCACGAAAATGCACGGGAAATAAAAATCATACCCTTGCTCCTCTATACTACGAATTCCATGTTTTCGTCGATACCCAAAAATTGCTCACTAGGTAGCTTGCGAGTCGCTAGAAATTTCCGAGATCCTCAAAACTCGAGCAAAAGACAGTCAACGTAGCTGTAAACCCTGATGAGGGAGGTCACGGGCTCAAACCCCACCACCGGCAACCCTGACTGAAAGTCTTTCCCCGAGGTTTTTTCAGCAGTTGATGCGAATGCTGGTAGTGAGTCCTCTGTAACAGCCCTCGGCTTTCCTTATCTTGGCATCAATTTAAAAAATTTCACTCACTTTAAACCCCCATTGTTCCCGGGAAATAAATTGGCCCAGAGCACGGCTTGCTAACCCCCGTGGTTTGTTCTGACGGGGGCATGGGAAAACTTCCCCTATAAATATGAATAGATATTATTTGCAAGGTTCCGGCCTTTATATGTGTAAGGGCGATTATACCTAAAGGTTGGGGAAAACCCCTTTAGTAAAAAAAGTTGAATAGCCTAATTTTAACTTTCCGGGCGGGTTACATGTTACGGGCCTTCTTCCATTCGTCCCTTGCTAATGACCGATAAATTTATTACTTTCCAAAAAAAAATTTAATTTTCAAATTTCATTTTTTGGTTTATATTTTTTAAATCTCTCAAATTTTATTTTTAATGAAGGGGCGGGAATATACCACTTTGACCGGGGCCCTTCATTTCCGTTTTTTCCCTTTTAATTTTTATTTATAACCCCCCAAAAAACCACAACCCCCCTTTTCCCCCCCCCCCCCCCCCCCCCCAAAAAAACAAACCAAAAAAATTTTTTTTTTTTTTTCCCCCCAACCCCCCTCCCCTTTTAACAATTTTTTTTTTCAAAACAATTTTTTTTCAAAACAAAAAGCACAGCCCCTAGACACAAACTAAGTGTGGGCGTATCCTTATAAAATGCAATGAAAATACAACATGTTGTGTGGGTTATTACAAAGGGGTTTATTAACATTGTATCAGTAGCCTGTAGTTTACACGGAGAATTTTAAAACTAAAATTGAACAACTTTATTAAAATCAACTTTAAAAAAACGTGGAAAAGACCATTACGACCACGACGTGAGAATTTCTTTTTCCTCCACCCCCGGGGCGGGTTTCTTACAGCAGGGGAGTTTCCTCCCCATTCCCACTGTAGGCTGGAATAGCAAAATTAGACCCTAGGGTTGGGGCCCCTTTTAAATCCAACCGCTAATGAGGGTCATCGTCGATGGTGTCGGCGCGAGGGGGTTTGGCTTGGTCTGCTTTAAAATTAAATTTTCCCCCCACCTTTAAATCAGTAACGTGACTGAGGGGTAGATCTGATGAGGGAGGGCCCCCGATTCAAATTCTTCTAGACCTGCAATCCTGACTGAAAATATCCCAAGATTTCCCTGGGTTATAACGAATGCTAGAGCAACAACCCCAAACCCCCACTTCCAAGTGTTTTAAACCCAATATACCTAGTTGAGAGTAAAGGGGGGCATGCTTTGCCCCCCTGGGCGGGTTACCATGAGAAAAAATTAGAAGATTTAATAAATAATAATAAAATCTAAACACCATTTCAAGAAATCAAGGCCAAATTTAAATGTTTTGAAAAAATCAACATTTTTTATTAGATTACAAAAGATTCAATTTATTAAATATAAATAGAAAAAAAATCCCAAAATACATGTAAGAATCAAAATTGTACGCTTCAAACAAACGCAAAAGATTACAGAAATAAAGAAATTAACGATAGATTAAAGACCAAAGTAAAGCCGCTCCCCCACTCGTGGCTCGTAGATGTTAGTGAGTTCGAGGGCGGATTTGGACTCTTCGAAGGACGTGGGTTTTTGGCTGCAACCTGAACTACGCAGCCGGTACCCAAGGATGGTTGTAGGTTTTCGTGGGGAGCCAGGACCTGCCTTGCCGTAGGTGTTAGGGGTGGTTCGGGGAAGACGGATGGGAGGGAAAGCTTTCTCTTTCCAGTGACTGTAGTCTAGTTTCTTTCGTGAATCTGGTGGTTTTTGTATAAATACTTTTTGGTAAATTTTAGGATAGTTAAAAAAAAGTTGTAGAATTATAAAAATGGGATTTAAAAGTCTTGGAAACACACCCGACCCTACTCTAATTTTATGTTAAAACCAACCTGACTGCCCACCTGTCCCAGTCTCTAGGTGTCAAGTTTAGAGGGTTTATTTGCCCTTGGGATGATGTTATTTACCAAAGTAACTATTGTTTTGGGGGAACGTAGCTGTTGTTTTTTTACCAGACTAATCCTCCCAACAGTGACCCGAAATCGATAGGTATTTAATAGGGGGTTTTCAGGACATGTTAGAAGGGTTTTCACAAACAAGAACACAATTAGCAAAAAGAAGGAGCACTTGTATTTAACCACAATCATCCTAATTAGCCTGTTGGTTAAGCTTAGCATTTACCTGATTGAAGTGGTTCGAACCCCCATGTAGGAGTGACTTGACCTATAGTAATGGGGAAACCATGTTTACTTTTAAATCCCCCTCTCTGGTTTTGGGGCCTGGATCAGCCGTGACTCAGTCTGGGGGTGGGGGTGAGATGTTCTACCTTCTTGGGCTTCTTGCCTCTTGATCGGCTAAACCATTCGATTCTCGGGGTTTCCAATGCATCTAACTAATTACTCTTCTTGTCAACAATTCCCTTGTCAGAACACCATTGTACTTGCTCTCGAAACACTTGTTTTGTTCGCTGGTCAGTTGAACTCCCCACCAACTGGGGGTTACGCCCCCTCAGTCACCGAGCTGATTCAAAGTCCCCAAATTAAAATTTGCTAATTGAGTGCGAAAAAGCAAAGTCAGCATAGTCGCCACTTAGTTCCCGAGAAGGAGCGCGTGCGGTCTATTGCTCATGTCACAATGCTTAGACCACAAATTTAAATACACTGGTATTGCACAAATAACAAAAAAGTGCAAATAAACCATCTGTCAGCAAACACGTACGCCATCACGCGCCAATGGTTTATTGCAGCAACAAGATGACCTCCTATACTTGTGACACGTAATGCAATCACTGTCTTTTACAAGCAATAATCAAAAGAAATTATACCAGTAACAAGGGTAGAAACTACCCCAAAACCCTGACTGTCACGCCTCCATAGAAGATTCGACCCGAATTTTTTTTCAAGATGTCTTCATGGCATCACTAATACAGGAAGATCGACTGCCCTCTGGATTAAGAGTTTCCCCGTATTTCAGTACCGGTTCCCATTAACAACCCATTTCTTCAGATGTCTCTTATTCCTCTTTTGTTTCTCACTTCCTTTAATTTTTGTGCCTCCTCAAACTTGAAATCTTCCTCCCCATCAAGAAGACTGATAACCCCCCACCCCCTTTTATAATAGACCAAAACCAAACCAGAACCCCAATGAGAACCCTATTGTATACAACTACTAATAAAACCAAAAAACAAAAAATCGAATAAAACGAATCTCACGCTCAAACAGACCCCAAAAAGCAAAAACTCACCTTCCAGGTATAAAGCCGGAACCAATATAAAAAGTTTGACTCGAAAGACAGAATTCATCCCAAACAACCCTTTAATTTTCCTGCAATAAGATTAAATAAAATTGACTGAAATCCCTTTTTTTTAATCTAACACAAGCAATCTTTAATAAAAATTTAAATCATAAAACAAAAATAAAAAAATCATTGCTGTGCATAAAAAAAAAACCCCCCAAAAATATTTAAGAATTTCTGTCTCAAAAATTCCCTGAATAAATTCATTCGGAAACCCTGGTAAAGTTTCCTTTAAAAACCCCCACTCCTTAAACATTGATGTGGGTTCCCCCGACAATTTTAGTAGTTTTTTCCAACAGCTCCCGGAAGCCCGCCCAGTATACGCAGGTAGGTACTGCAACGTAAGCTCGAATGTCCCCCTCTCACTGGACCCCCACAAAAAAATGAAACCCGTCACTAAAACATAAACAAATCTCGACGACCATGTACATAAAACAGTACCACGTGTCATCAATAGTAAACAAAGCCCAATGTAAACTGATGACAAATAAATACACATGACTGACATTGAGAAATGCCATCATGCAACCTTTAACTTCAGTATATTTAAAACTGACACTTAGTGGGTACAGTAACAATTTACCATTTACGTAACGAAAATAAAATGCAAAGGGACAATCTGTAACTGAATGAATTATGTAAACAAAAAATAATATGAAAGCTCTATCCAAAAAAATTTAACAAATATTTAAATTTAAATTTAAATTTTAATTAAAAAACAACGAAAAAAACATTTTTCCGAAAAAATATTGAATTATTTATAAAAAAAACTTTTTCCATTTTTATTAAATTTGAAAAAAGAAAACATTTTATTATAATTCAATCCACAACCAAAAACAAAGAATTTACAATACACAATCAAGCAAAATTTTTTGAAACAAATAATAATTACATTTTCGCTTGTGATTGTTTTAACAAAAATATATATAATATAATAATAATAATAAAAATAATAATAATAAAAAATAATAATAAAAAAATAATAAAATAATAATAATATAAAAATAATAATAATAAAATCAATTTCAAGATAAAAACTAAATGAATTTCATTATATCAAATGAAATTTAAACCTTGCAAAAATATGCACTTAAAAAAAAGGACCTTGACCCCCCTTGGTTTCCCCCACCCTGAAGCCAAGTGCAAATGAGACAGCATTTCACCCCATTTGAACCCAATAGCTAATTTACAGCAATGCTACCACTTCCCCTATTAGGGGGATGGGACCCCTTTGGCGCTCCCTTAACCAAGCCCGCGTAGGGCAAATGTGTCCCCACCACTCTCCACAATAGGGGCAAAGAACCCCATCTGGTTTTCCTTTCCCAACCTCACAAGACGTAGGCACGTTTTACTTCTGCCCTGTCACCACCCCAAGCGACACCACACTTCATCTTCACGTACTATGAAAAGTAGACAGCGAAGTACTACACTCCCACCAGCAGTGACACCCCGAAGGCATCCCCCACTTCCTCATGAGCGGGGTTTACCACCCCCTTCCCTAGCAGTGACACCCCCAAGGCATCCACCTACTTCCTCATGAAAGGCGGCTTCACCACCCTCCCTTCACTAGCAGTGACACCCCCGGGATCTCCAAAATCCTCGTGAGCGGCTTCACTACCCTCTTCACCAAAAAGTGACACCCCACGGGACTCCAAATCCTCGTGAGCGGCTTCACTACCCTCTTCCCCCTCCATGGGGGGCACCATAATCCCCTATATCCCCGCGAGAGTTCCACTACCCTCATCATCACCCAAAGGGGCACCAAAATCCCCTATATCCCGTGAGCAGTAGATACCATTTAAAAATCCACCCCCCAATCTCGAACTCAAAAACCCAGAAATTACCTTATCATTGCTATTAGTTGTCACCGAAAGTCACTACCCTTTAAACAGGAAGCAAAAACCTTAGAAAAAAAAACCTTTTCATTGCATTAGGGGCACCGAAAAGCCTACCCTTAACCCCAGGACACAAAACCTTAGAAATTACCTTTTCATTGCTTTTTTAATTTGTCACCGGAGAGTCACTACCCTTAACCCAGGCCATAAAACCTTAGAAATTACTCATTTTTTGCAATCATTTTTCTCATTTTTTTCTTTGGCACCCAGTGCCCCACTTTACCACGACAGGGCGCTTCAAGGTGAAACAGCACAGAAAAGATTAGCGTGGGGGAGACGCAGGTGTTTTAAAAACACAGAAGATACCCTTGTTCCGATGAAACAACAACAGGTACTTCCGTGAGCCTCAAGAGATTTCGTTTGACACAGCTCTCTTAAAATGACCTAACTCTCTACAATAAAAACACGTGACCTGATTTTCCCAACACGCTGATTTGGGGGTTGATAAAAACCCCCATGGGTACAAAAGTTTTTTATTTGTAAACCCACCGCTGACTCTATTCCCCCCCTGTTGGCTTTAAAAAAATTTTGCTGCACCACACCCCCACTGTGCGTACTTTGCCCACTACTTCACTTTAAAGGACTGAAACCCCCTTTTCAAAACCCATTAGCCGTTAACCCTTTTTTGGTGAAAACCGCCATCCTTACCCCTTCCGCAGGCATAACTACCTGAACAGGAGCAAAACCCAAAATGCATCCTCGCCCCTTCTCCTTTTGTAGCAGATCCTGCTCAAGGGGCCCCGCGCTGCTTTCCAACAATTCCTCCGCAGTTCTAAAATTTCTATTGACCAAATGCACTTTCAAAACAGGCAAAAATACCCCCCAAGCACCAACGAGTCCCTTTCCTCAGCTGCATCCTCCCATCAATTCAAACACACACCAAATCTTAGTCAAACATAGTTACACCCCCTTTACCTTTCTGCTGGACTCTCGAGTTTTAAAAAACGACAGTAATGCTTTAAACCTACGATCCTCGGCATCATCCTCCTCCTTGTGATAAGCCCCCGGGCGTTAAAGTGGAGCGGAATTCATTTCTCCCATAAATAATCCCTTTTATCTATCGCTGCAAAATTTGCTCATAAAACATAACAAATTTTGTTTAAGACAACCCACTCTAACACACGCAGAAAACCCCTCGAAACCATTTTTTACCTTGTATATAAAGAATAACATATACAAAAAAGGGCCACCACCATGTCAGTTGAAACCCACCTAAACACACGTCAGAAAACCCATGAAACCCCCTTTAACCTTGTATATAAATGCACTATCATATACAACCCGCGCCACCACCATGTCAAGTTGAGAGGGTTTATTAGCCCTTTGGGATAGATTTATTTAAACCCAAAATAATTATTTTTTGGGGGAACTAGCTGTTGTTTTTTACACAGGAAAAAAAAAAACCCCCCAACAGTGACCCCCCAAAACGAAAGGGATTTTAAAGAGGTGGTTTTCTAGGGCATGATAAGAGGATTTCACAAACAAAAACACAATTCAGCAAAAAAGAAGGAGCATTTTTATTTTGCCCCAATCTCCTAATTAGCCGTTGGTTAAACTTATGCATTTCACCTGATTGAACGTGAGTTCGAACCCCCATGTAGTGAGTGACTTGACCTATAGTAATAAACCATGTCTTATTTTAAGTCCCCCCTCTTGGTTTGGTCCTGGATCAGCCGTGACTCATTTCTCGGACGTGGGAGTGCAGATGTTCTACCTTCTTCTGACTTCTTGCCTCTTGATCGGCTAATCCATTCGATACTCGGTGTTTCCAATGCACTGCTAACTAATTACTCTTCTTGTCAACAATTCCTTGTCAGAACACCATTGTATTTGCTCTCGAAGACGACTTGTTCGTTCGCTGGTCAGATTGTAACTCCCACTCAACTGGGCTTACGCCTCCTCAGTCACCGAGCTGATTAAAAAGTCCCAATTAATTAGCAGTAATTGCAGTGTCGAAACGCAAAGTCAGCACTATGTCGCCACTTAGTTCCCCGAGAAGGAGCGCGTGCGAGTCTATTAGCTCATGTCACAATGCTTAGACCAGCAATTCAAATACACCTGGTATTGCCACAAATACAATAAAGTGGACAAATAACCCAAATCTGTCAGCAACACACGTACGCCATACACGCGCGCAATGGTCATTGCAGCAACAAGCATGACCTCCTTATACTTGTGACATCGTAATGCAATCACTGTCTTGTCACAAGCAATAATCAATGAAATTATACCAGTAACAAGGGTAGAAACTACCCCAACATGACAATATTAAAGCTAGTAAAATGGTTTGTTATTCTTCTTATACATGTCCATAACCTAACTGACAGGTATTATGGTACCAAAGATGGTAATAATAATTTCGTTTTGATTAAAAAAACAAATTGTTAGGTTAAATTTTTGGCGAGTAAACAATGATTGTTCATCATCTGTGTGTGGATCGTTGGTCTTGTGGTTGGCATCTCTGTTTCCCATGCAGAAGGTCCAGGGGTCGATTCCCATTAAAGTCAGAAGTTTTTTAACTTCTGATTTGGACTTAAGTCCATCAGTTCTTGTCCAAGGAATTTGTAAACGGTGACTTTGGAGCCGTCCTAGCAACGAAGCTCATAATAAATTCAGAGCTGTTCTGAATCGGCCTTGTTGATTATGGCGTGGACCCGCGGGTGTTCGCAACTGTCCATACCACTAAATTGCTATGTTTCCTATTTTATAAAAATATATCCATCTTTGGTTGGTTATCGGTCACTCGTCGATTGCGTCGGGGCCTACAGGGTTGGCTTGGTTCGCTTTGATTTAAAGTCCCCCACTGAAAATCAGTTATATAACTGAGTGGGTAGACTCTTAATACCCAAATTTTTTTATTTATTTATTTTATTTATGATCGTTGCTGACGATGTGTTTGGTAAGCAATCCTCAATACATCACGACGATCATCTGTCACAATACAACATTGACAACTACACAGATCCAGGGCGTGAAATATACTGAAGAACAGAACAATCTTGAGCGACCATGTCTGTGTCCCGTGGCTGGTTCTGACCAGCATGATATCCCCTAGATAGAGTGGAGCATTATGACCGCCCTAGATCCAAATAAAATAAAAAAAAAAACTAATAAAGACGACGACCATGACAACACAAACGATGACAAAGACGCTGACAACCAAGGCGTGAGAACCCCCTTTCCTTTCACCACCTTTCTGACCAGCAATGGGACTTTGTGCCTTTTAATCCAAAAAAGTTTTAAAATAACCCATGTCCCCTAGGCTAAAGTAGAATACCAACTGTTTACGTGTCAATGAGAAGTAACATAAAACAGTTGCGCACTTTTTTCTTGTGCGGCGAACCACAAACGCGTTATTCGGCGCAGCCGCGTAGGAAAATAATGTTCAGTATTAAACAGGCGGTGGATAATGCATTGTTGATGAAACAACATCCAACGCCATCTTTGTCTGTCTTGGTCGCATTTCGCACTTACCAAGACGTGTTTCATTTCTCTGGACGAAATTACATTTTATTATATTCGGGAAGAAGATTTAATCAATATTAGTGTTGGTTACAAACGAAGAAGTTCTGTCTACGTTTGGATGTGGTTTGTTGGGCGTGATTTCTTAGAGATTAGTAAAACATCATTGATTCGGTCATCGGTGTGGTCGTCTAGACCTAGGGCCTTGACTGGTTGGTTTTTCATCTGCAGACAATAGGCCTATTCAGCAAACCATACTTATGTTTAAACAGTGTTGAACTTTTATCTAGAAACTCAAGGGATTTCAAAACCCAAACACCAACATCTTACCCACGCTTACCTCTTTAGCAGGGACAAGAATGCCCTAGGTGTGACACAATATGTGAAGTTATGTCTTGCGACTCCAACTCCAGCTTAGTCAACCATATGAGAAACAGTTCTCTTAAGACCACAGCGACCAACATATTACATTTTTGGAATAAAGTACCATGATGTAAGAACGCCCCCCCCCCTTCCTACCTCCCACTACCCGTGGCTGGTTCTGACCAGCATAAGATTTTCTCCCTCATATCCTCTAGGCTTCTGTGGCGCATTATCACCTAACGGTTGACGAGTCCTTAATTGCAAATCGCATTGAAAACTTACTCAATTTCTTATTCAAAGTAATTTTGTTTAACCAAATTTAGTTTCCATCCAACATACTTCATCATTCATTCCATATAAAATATATTTTTTCTGTGGTCATCACTTTCATCTCGATAAATTTCTGTTCTTTTATAAACTATGAAAACAATACAACCATCTAATACACCATAAAATCATCAAATTAACTTACAATATCACATTGGCACAATATGACCGAGCCGGGGTAAGCGCCATAGATTCTCACGTCATCGTTAAAAACACACTGCTTCACAGACTTACACAGGAGCTCCCCGAGTCGATTGTGGTTCATTCTGCGTTGAGATGATCTAGGAAGCCCTAATCAATTTCTCTATGAAGGTTGAAGACTCAAGTTCCAGGACGCTTACCTAATATCCTTATAAGAAAAGGGGTTACAGCCGGGTTAGTCTTAACTCTGGCGCTAGTGTCTAGCCCCTATTGAAAATGCCACTTAACACTAGCCCGAGCCTTCTAAACTCGAGCTACGGTAACCCTGGTCGGAGGCGGGGCTACAGCCGGGTTAGTGAGGCATGGCTACATGGATTATTGTGTATTATTTTGTTTATTTGGATTAAGGACGCGTCAACCGTTGGTCATAATCTACCACGCTAGCCTAAGGGGGGGGGGGGGGAGGAGGATGCCTGCTGGTCCAGAAAGCAGCCACGGGTACGGGGAGGAAAGGGGGTTTTTCTCACGTCGCGGTCGTCATCGTCTTTTGTCATCGTTCGTTGTGTCATTGGTCAGCGTCGCCGGGGGGTCGTCCAGGGAAGGGGGCAAAGTCCCCGACGACGATTTGCCAGAGCTCGCCTCTAGTGTTGGGAGTAAGATAACTCCGCTCTTACTAGCTGATATTTGTTTAGTTGCCGTGTGTTTGTGTTTTGTAATGATTCAAAATGGCTGGCTATATTTTGGTGGTATGTGCAGATTTTGAAGACGACAATGTCAAAAATTATACAAGGATAGTGGATCTTAGTGATTTGAGTTGTATACGCGAACAGCCTAAATCTAATTGTTTTAATTATGGTTTAAATCTTTTTGAGCGAGGAGATGGCACGTGAAAATACCAAATCATGCAGTAGCCAGCTTACACAACAGCTATGTGGCAGGTTTGAGTTTTCTAGCTAGTGGTTATTTCAATGGGAATAGCTTCTATGGCTGGTATTTCCCAAACAGCCACCATTGAAATAATTCGCGCAAGTTGTTTCTTGGATTGAATCGGATAGCTGTGACCACATCAAGTTTGAACAAAGCCTCGCCGAGATGACACGACAAGGAAGACCTGTACCGATACGGCGGGGTGCGCAATGTCCCTGGGAATAATCGACTGCACACGGAGGGTGTAGAGCACGTAGCTTTCCAACCTTTGAGGGACGAGACAGCTGCCTACGTGGATAGGCGTGGTCGCCAACACTTTAAATGTGCAATAAGTTTGCGATGCAAAACTGTAAAATTCCAGATTCTGTTTGCTAGATGGCCAGGTATTGTCCCACGACAGCTTCATTTGGAATCACATTTGAGCTAGGAAACACTGAGGCAGACAGAGTTGTTTACTGTTAGGGGATGTTGGTTCCCTTTGGAAACGTGCTGTCTCTGACAGGTTCCAACGACCATAACAGATGCGCCGACGATTTTTTAACGCAAGTGTAGGCAAAACAAGAATTTGATTGAAATCCTCAAGAGTCTTTGGAGGGTCCTAGCTAATCTGGTGGAGAGATGCTGTACTGTGCAGCTCGTGGCTGCGATATCACTGTTGCTGCTGCGTTATGTACAACATATGTGTTGACCACATGTAGAACTAAGGACATTTTGACGCTAGTTCTCCAGATGACTAAATCAGTCCACCAGCAGCAGTCCCAATGTTGGTGTCGGAGGAAAGGGATCTACGAGCAACGAAATGTACCATCCGCCAGCGGCTAGTTGACAATGGACTTTGCACAGAGGTTTTACTTCTCCTTGATGGAGACCTCTCGCCTCCTCACTCGCAACCACAATTAAATTAGAAGGTACTCTGTCTACCGTTTCATCAGTATCCCAGTAAAAATTAAATAATACATAACATATGTAGATAAGAAAATAAAGTAATGAATTACATACTGTTGATCATTATTATTGCAGTTGTTTTGCATGACTTTGTCAGAACAGTAGGACCTACCTAAAATGATATTTAGGCAACAATTAGTTTGAAAATTGACAATGGCATAATTGAGGGTTGAACCTAGACTTAAGAAAAAATTATAAAATTATGAAAAAAACGATCTCTTACATTAAAGAGAGGCTAATTTTATAATAAACACCATATTGTTCAGATCTGTTTTTATAATAATCATAGAAGAGGATCGGATTATTGTTCTTCTGGCGGGTGTTCTTTCTGTGTTTGTACGTGGTAGATAGGCTTTGATTAAGTTCTTTAATGTTTGGATCATGGCCTTTATCGCCTTCGTTGGTCTTCCAATGACTGCGCTTGTCTGACGCGGACAATCAAGCAGGGCCCTCTGGAATGTCGACCTCGGACGGCGTGACGCAATGTGAAAGGGGGCTGCAGAACGAGTAGGGGTTGGTCTGGGATGAAGTTGGAGAAAGAGAAGTTTTATGTTGGGAGGCGAGAAGGACGAACGGTTTTAGTTGGAGTTGCAGTATTGAGTGTTTTAGAAGAGTTTGCAGTTGGAAAGTCCAAGGCCATTGGTATGATGGCTGATGAAGACGGTAGTAGTTTGTAAGCGGAAAAATATATACTCGGTTATTAATATTATCTATTGCCGAAGGCTTCGGGCAGTTTTGGACCGACAAGTCACATGATGATGGTTATCAGTTATGAGTACAAGGAGATGTTGAAGAAGAAGAAAAAGAACGAAGAGGTGGGGACAGGAAACGACTTGGGAGATTTGAGAAGGTTTCTTGCCTGTGTTTTGTCTTTCTTCTGCTGCTGTGCCTTAGAATCTGCATGATATCTCTACCCCTTTAATACCTTATAAGTTTCCTCCTTTAGGAAACTTATAACAATTTCTTCACGAGGTGTTACGGGCCCTAGCTTTTTTCCTTCCCTCCACCAATCCCCTTTCCCACCCCGCCACCAGTAGCTTGCTTTTCAGTAGCAAAGCTGCCTTTGCTGCCCGTGGCAACCACTCTTAAGCTTTTTCCATTTCTCTATACCCTGTAATAAAACCCATCATTAATTGTTAGTTCCAATGTAGAACTATAGCCTTCTACGCCATTGATGTGTCTATTTGAATGGAATAGCTACTGTAGCGGGGAACTTTTTGTTTAACTCTAAATCTTATATATGCAAACTATGATAAGACCTACTAACCCTTAACGGTTGGTTTTTTTTTTAAATTAAATTAATAAATTCTCACTTTTTTTATACCTGTTTCACGGTGCGAGGAACTCGGCCGACTGCCTTGCAAGCTTGGGTCCTTGGTCCCAAGCCCTTGCCTTATGCCTCTTGGTAAGGCTGGGAGAAAAGCCTCCCTTCAAAATGTGCCACATTTTCTTTACTCCTTAGCAATCACTTCGACCTCCCTTTAGTAAAAGTCTGCATTTCTGGCCCTCTTATTTCCCTCCATTACTCTTTTAAAATATGATAAAGTTCGAGCAGCAAAAAATACCAACCAAACATGCAGCTATGTGTTGTTTACCTTTCAAGTCGATTCATTTGTTTCAATTGTTCAAGAGTGATGATGTTTTTCGTCATTTTTAACCATTCCCATTGCATGTAACATATTTTGCTAGTGTTTTTTCATTTATTTGCGTTTTGGCGGTTTTACGTACTAGGTCGGTGGCACGATACGGCACGGCTACACTAGCCCGAGCTTAGCCTAGGGATATTATGATCGTGGCTACGAAATCGTGTCTAAAGAGTCGTGCTTACGTAACCGCGGAGCTAGCGCCACTAACGATTTCTTATTGCGATTATTAGGTAAGGCGTCCTGATGTTTACGAGATGGCCTCTTATCTCGCCTTGAATGATCGTCAGAGCATGCACTGGCCAAATCTTACCCGTGCCCAGATGATACTGATCAGTCTAATGTCTCGTCTAGCTTAATTTTTTCATTTTGACACATCGTACAAAGATAAACAACAATGGAAAGGTTCAGCCACCGCTTAAGTTTTTTACCTGGAAGTTGATTGTTTAATGTTTGACGATCAGGCTGTGGCCAATACGAATTTTGAGTTAAATTCTTAACACATGAATCGTGACACATTGGATAGCAAATGTAATAAAATTATTATGCTTTGCGCACGAAATTTGATCTCTGCAATCATATAAGAATATACTTTCTAAATTCTCAAGTCAAAGTTGTTGTATAAACAAATTTAATCACAGTCAAACTTAACTACAAAAAAAAAGTGGACTTGTTAAGTGAGTTTAAAAAAACAATCAATAAACATTATTTTCCTTCCCGGGTCAAATAGCTCACGAACTAATATCATTAATTATTTATTTTCAATCTCAATTAATATTCTTCTTAACAATTACTATCCATCATTTTTTCATTAGATGAACCCTGAAGACAATATATTCATCAACACTCCAGAACTTATTCTTAATCGTTCTTGTCTCAGGAGGCGCCATATGACCTAAACGGTAAAAGCGCCCTAGTACCTTATACCGACCTGAATTTTCTTTGTCTTATTCATATGAACGAACAAAATATCTACCCTCTTTTATTTTTTCAATTAACTTTCAGTAAGGTTTTCTTTCATTCATTGGGTAGAAATTAGACATGGGTCTGTAGGCTTTAGTGAGTCCATTTCCATCGTAAGGAGAAGAAAGATTGAAAGGTTCTATTATTTTCTGTTTTATATGTTTTCTCATTCAAGTTTGAAGCTCAGTCCGTAGTAGCAAACCTTGTATTCCTACCTCGGATTCCTGAAATCCCTATTCTTACTCTTTGACAATACCGATCGCTTTTTGTTTTCGCTAAACTTCGCGTAAGAATAATTTTTTCTTGAATCAAAGCTGCAGTTTTCTTCGTGGGTTTTTCTCTAATCTTGCTGCTCATTACCTGAATTTGCTAAACAAATTACAAGTTTTTTAAATTAACATTGTAAAAGAACAAAACTTCATGTAAATATTTCTGTTATTTAGCACAAGAGTAATTATTAATAGTTTTTTTTTAAGACCGCTTACCGTCTGGCCCTGGATAGAACTGGCCCAGAGCATGGCTCTCGCTAATATTAAAAGCGATTCAAGAGAAAAAGTCTATCGCTAACATCAGCTATAACCTTCCTCGACTACGATGATAATGACACAACGAATGTCGACAAGAGATGACGACCGCGACGTGGAATTTCTCGACCTTTTCCTCTCCTACCTGTGGCTGGTTCTGACCATCATGGAACCCTACTTGCCCATATCACTTTGGCTAGAGTGATGCTTATGACCTAACGGTTGACGCGTCCTTATCCTAAATAACCCAAAAAATACGCTCTCTCGTTTATTTTATAACTAGGGAAAACAAAAAATAATTATCAAACACCACCATAAACCTCAACATAAAAATACATCCAGCGCAATATTATCTGACCATTTGAGCGCCCTATTAAAAGTCATCTTTTGTTTAATCAATAGCCATTGTACATCCCCGAGTCCGGTTACGGGGTAGATTGTCCAGAGCATATCTCTTGCTAATACGTAAAAGCGATTAAAGGGAAAATAGGCAGTCAAACATATGCTAGAAATAGGCCTTGAAAAAAAAATCTTGGCATAATATTTTTGATGGTTATTTTTACCAAACATAAAATGAAGAACTTCTTTCACACTGATGACAGCGAACAAATTTTTTCTAAATTTCTCATCATAAGAATATTGAACCAGTTTTCGGTTCACAATCAAACACATTTCAGTTTTTATTACAATAAATAATTTTTTCTTGTGCTGTTAGGTCTATTATCAACTCATAATTTTCTTAGACTTTTAAGAAGTTCAAAAAACAATTAACATTAAACACCACAACTCATTTCGTTAACTTACATATCACCGGAGGGGGGAGGTGGAGCAATATTACCTAAGCTGTGGAAGTGCTCTATTCTCACGTCGTTCGTTACTTGTCTTCTCAGCCCGACTAGTGTTTTACCTATGTGTTATCTTTGTAACAGGTATGTACCTCCTAATTGAGAGGCGATCTCAGGTCCGGAGACGTAAGGAACTCCCGCTACCCAACTATTGGACCGTATCCTGGTTCTTACCATGCGATTTATCTTACCCACTTACCACTTGCCACCAACCTCTAGGCCCCTTGGAAGATTGGTATTTACTCTTCGAAACTAGAGGCGAGCTCTGGCTTTCCTTCTCGGCGACGACTATCAGATACCACGAACGATTACACGACTATGAAGACCGCGACCGTAATAATAAAAAGAAGCACATAATAAATTTTCAGAGTTGTTCTTAATTGGCCTTGTTGATTCTTGTCTGGCGTTTGAATCGCGGGTGTTCGCACTGTCCATACCACTGATTGTATATTTCCTATTAAAAAATGTAATTATCGATTTTGGTTGGTTATTGCTCACATCGTCGATTGCGTCGGGGCCTGCAGGTTGTGGCTTGGTCGCTTTGATTTAAAGTCCCCCACTGAAATCAGTTTTATATAACTGAGTGGGTAGACTCTAATAAATTTATATTTATTTATTTAAGATCACTTCCCTTCTTTCCTCCCGCTACCCATAGCTGGTTTCTGACCAGCATCGGTCTTCCTTCGTACAACCCCCTAGTCTAGAGTGTCCGCATTAAGGCAACGTTGCCAACACGCCCTTTTTCTAAAGTTATTCTTAAAGTTACTTTAAGTCATGGCTTGTCATACCGTTAGCTTTATTACTGTTAACTACTAACTCCGTGGGCTAGTACTTTCGCCCTTTACAGTTCTGTCTCTCATCATATTATTAGAACTTCTTTCCCATACAAAGGGCGTCAAATTATCGCCTTTCAAGTAATTTTATTTTGAAACATAATTAATTATTGGTCTTGATTCGTAAGTACTTCGCTTTTTATACAACAACAATTATTGGCCAGAGCGCTAATTGTAAAAGGCGATTCAGAGAAAATCAGTCCACCTCAGGCCAAACCTCAGCTAGTAATGAGGGGTAGTATTTTACTCCACGTAAATAGAGACGTGCTCTGGCAATCGTCGTCGGGACCTTGCCCCCTTCCCTTGAACGACCCCTCCGACGACGATGAGACCGCGACGTGAGAACCCCCTTGTCCTCCCCCCTTACCCGTGACTGGGTTCTGACCAGGCATGGGCTCCACCTCCCCATATCTCCTAGGCTAGAGTGGTGCATTAAGACCTTACTGTTGACGCGTCCTTAAATCAAAATAAAACAAGACATCTTTTTTAATATTTTCTAGTTTAAATTTATTTTTATTAAAGCAGAAAATAAACTTAAAAACAAACAAACAACGAATTAACAAACTAACTTATAGGCGCAGCCGTCGCAATTTGACCTAACCAGTTGAAGCGCCCTAGTTTTCTCACGGTCGTCGTCACATGTGTTAAGATGTTGTAATACAAATTACTTCAACAAGTTGTCAATTGTATGATAAAATCAATTGATATATAATAATATTTTTTATTTTAATTTTAGACTGTAATTCGTGATTGGTTTCCCTCCAACAAACTCAATTACGTGGCGACCACAAACCTCCTCAATCTCCACGCCTTGCACAAGCACCCCCACCCACCCCGACTATATGCTTAGCCCGGCCATGCAGGTCACCTAGATTGTTCCGACAAATAGGGGCGTAACATCTTTCCACTGATCTTCGGGCCCTGGGTTTCGAGGTCCCTGCTGAACAACTGCATCTCTATGGATGCCGTATATAACTAACAACTAAATTTAGTTCACATCCTAATATTTAGAGTGTTTTCCATCAAATCCATTTAGTTTTATTTCGTTATCAAATATCACATTAGATAATGAGAAGATTTGTATAAACTTAGAAAAGAATAAAAAATAACAACATATTCTCAATATTTATCTAGAAATAAAACAAATGCGGCGCAATATGACATACCAGTTGAAGTGCCCTAGCTTCTTCGTCCCGTCTCATCTTGTCTAGGACAAGACCCTTCTTCCGACAATACTAAAGAAATTACCAAATCCTTTTCCTACCAGGGAATAAACCCAGGTCCCCTCCCACATTCCGGTATAAAGGCGCCTTAGCCAACTACACTAGGAAACGCCCAAGACGTTTATATTAGACTAGTGGTAGAGTCATTTGTTAAGTATTAATTGAATGAATGAATGAATCTTTATTGTACAGGTAGCTTGAGTGTATTACACTCTTTACAGATTTTGTAGTTACATTGTTGTGTATTATGCATTTTATTAGTCATGGTTCTAATATAAGACTAAACTAAGGTTGAATTAGATTTTGTAATTGCATAGTTTTGGAATGTTTTACTGGTGACTATGTTGAATCATATAAGGCCTAAAACTAAACTAAGCTAAGATAATATATAATCAAGTAAACATATGCTAAAAACTAAAAGAAAGAAAAAGAAGATAATATAATCGTGAACTAAATAAACTAAAAGCTAAAACTAACACTAAGAGTAATTATATATCAAAAGTAACATAATGCTAAAACTAAAAGTAAAGAAAAGAATATAATAATATAATCCTGATGTGGTGACATGCGCAGTAGCATATTGAAGTTAGACAAAGAAGAAAGAAGACAGAATGTGGTATAGAGCAAACAGCATCGGACACGAGAAATCTCCATCTCGATTCCTTTAAGAGTTTATACATATTAGAGTTTTGTAGTTAAGCTTGATAAGAAGTTGAATTATATCAAGACTGTATGACATGAGGGGCAGGGAAGAGTTGGCGGTGTTGGGTAGATGTAGTTTATTTCAAAAGCAGTTCTTAATTTCGTTAAAAGAATAGTTTTTTCAGTGAGTTTTTAAAGAGTTGCACTATTCTGTCCTTAAGAGTTTTTGGGTAGGTTGTTATATAGACATGTATCCTATGTGAGTGATGCTAAGTTTAACTTTATTAGTGCTATTTATATTTTGAGGTGTAGGTTATCTTTAGTACCGCGTAATTGTGATCGTGATAGACGAGTTTTTTGTTAGTATAGATTGCAGAATGTGACACCACAAATTTGGGGGGGGGAATTATGAAGATCAAGTCTGGTATTCAGTGATGAGTTGGATAGGTAGTATTTTTGAGTTTCATATATTATGATGAAATCTGTGGTGTAAAGTACGGCTAGATTAAAAATGTTCTTCTAATTGCTCTATTGTTGGATAGTATTAACTTTAGCTTATACTTAGGTGTTTGACCCCAGATATGTTCATATATTGGATATGGGCTATGAATTGTACGAGTATTAAATAAGTCAGGGTGATGGTTTTATTATTAGAGAAAGTCTACGTAATGTACTCCTGTTATTGGGAAATTCTTTTACATATTTGTCCGATCTGAGATCCCATTTCAGATTGTTTTGAGAAGAAGGCCCAAATATTTTTACTGCTTGTTACTAGTTCTATGATTGTAATTGTTTTGATTTTTAGATTATTGATAATGGTTGTTTCATCAAAGTTTGCTGCAAATATAATGTAGTTTCGATTTGATACGTTTAAAGGATAATTTGTTTTTTATTTGAGCCTATGTGGTTTAATATTGCGATATCAAACTTCATGCTATTAATAAGATCCGAAAGGGTTTTGCTGTAGTAAAATTATTTGTGTCATCAGCAAAGATTGAGTACAGGCCCTTGATCCCAATTGTTATAAATCATTGATGTTATGAGAAAAAGGAAAGGTCCCATACAGACCTTGAGGACTCCACTGGTATGGTTTTCATAGCTACTGCGAATAGTTCCTATTTTTACATATTGTTTTCTATTAGTTAAGTAATTAGAAAACCAGGTAGCGCAATACCTCTTACTCCGCTTTTTCAATTTTCTTGCTAAGTATTTTCCGTGGTCGCTGTATCAAATGCTTGTTTTAGGTCTATGAAAGGCCTGAAGCAAGATAATTCATTCAAGGTTTTTTTTTAATGTCGTATACTAGATCAACAATTGCAGATTCAGTGCCCATTTTATCTCTGAACCCTATTGCCCTTCATAAAAGAAGTGATACTGTTAAGAAAACTGTTGAGACGGTCTTTAACTATTTTCTCAATTATTTTAGATATCATCGAAGGGTATGATATCCGGTCTTTAGTTTTCCCATACGCTGGCTGAAGCCTCCTTTATGCAACTACTATAACCTTAGCACTTTTAGTTTGTCAGGAATTGACCTGTTTCAATTGATCGGTGGTTAGGGCCTGTTAGGTACCGCTGAGATGATGAGAAAACCTTTTAATTAAGTTTGTAGATATGTTATCATTTCCTATGTGCATTATATTCTTTAGAGATTCTAATGATTGTAATAGTTTTCGTGTATTTGTTGCAGGGCTAAGAACATAGATTTGTGATTTCACACACTTTTGGAAGCTTAGTGAATGTAATGTCATTATCTTTGGCAATTGGAATTTTGTTTAGCTAGGTTCTAACATGTTTGTAAAGTAATGAGTTTGAACTCATTACTAGAGTTGGCTGATCTGTTACGTTCCTACCATTATATTGATAGTTTATTTGTTGTTCGTGGAAGGTTTTGGTTTATTGTAGAGTATTTCATTTATTAGTCTCCATGTTTTTTTTGGGGATTTTTTATAATGTTTCTGTGAGGTCGTATTATAGTACTGGCTTTGCTTGTTTTCTAATAGTTTGAGTTATTGTATTTCTAAAAGTCTATTATATTGGCTCTTAATTGGATATCCCTTGGCAATGGCGAACTTTCCTGTGAAGTTTATTTTCTGGTCTATTGAGTTCATTATGTTTTCTGATCAATCCAGGATTGACCTCCGTATCTTTTGTCTTGTTTTTAATTGTTCGCGTGCTTTTACTTTGGAACTCGTATATTTTACTATTGAGTTGCTCCGTACATCTCATTGACGTGTGCGTTTTTTCATCTAGATTAATGGGTTTTCAAGAGAAGTTTTCTCAAATCACTGAAGCATCAAATATAGGTTACGGTTTATTGTGCCTGTACTTTTAGGTTTTGCACTTTCTTTTAGGATTTCTACCATGATAAGGTTGTGGTCAGAGAGGTCATGACATATATTAGTAGTGTTTATGGGGTTGTTACTGAAGTTACATATGACGTGGTCAAGTAAGCTATTACTTTGAAGTCTTGTTGGATAAGTGGGGTTGCATATTTCATAGCCATTGCTTCTAATAGTGTAAGTGTAAGATTTTTTCAACACAAGTTTTTCTAAATTTGCTGATGTCAATATTGAAGTCACCAAATATCATTGTTTTTGTTTTTGATTCAGAAAGTTGTTCGTCCAGCTGTGTAAGAAAGGCTGTAAGGTTTTCTTTGCTATTGTTGTCGTTTGAGTTAGAGCGGTAGATTCCACCGATTGTTAAAAGAGTTTGCCCACTTTAGGTCTATAATCTTTAGTACGAGGAAGTTGTTATCATTATCACTAGTGTTCTTTATGATACTATATTGCAGGTTTTTTAAAATAAAAATACCAACACCCCCTGCTTTCCGTTTGGGCCTGCAGGAGAATATCGCATTGTAGTTTGGTAAGTTATAAAATACGGCTTCATCACTACTTATCCAGGTTTCTGTAACTACAATTATATCGATTTTGGTGTTCAATGTTTTTAGAATTATGGCCAGCCTATCAAGCTTATCGCCTCTTAGGCTTCGAGCATTGAGATAGAGGATTTTCATGTTACCATATTGTCTTGCTTTAAATTACCGGGGAACAGGTGCATTTAAGTTTGATAATAATGATAAAGGTATAATAAAAAGTGTTTTGAGTTTGATTGGTATACGGGCGCGTCAACTGTAAGGCCATAATGCGCCACTTTAGCCTATGATAGGCTAGAGAGGACTTAGGTAGAGGGAAGAAATTGGCTCACTCACTCGTTCTTACAACTACTTTAGCAATTACATTGTATACAAATATCTTCATTTAATTAAAGACGGATTTTATTCGTGATTGGTTTCCCTCCAACAAACTCAATTACGTGGTGGCCATCATCTCCTCAATCTCCACGCTTGCACCAGCAACCGACCCCACCCCGACTAGATGCTTGGCCCGGCCATGCAGGTCACCTAGATTGTTCCCGACAAATAGGGGCGTAACATGCTGTCACGGATCATTCGGGCCTGGGTTCGAGTCCCTGCTGACAACTTGTATCTCTATGATCCGTGTATAAGTACTACTAAATTTAGTTCACATCCTAATATTCAATGTTTTCATCAAATAATTTTATTTTAATTTTTGCTATCAAATATCATCTAAATATTGAGTGGATCTTTTTACTTCCAGCTGATGAAGCCATAGATATTCACATCCCACCTTTGCCTGTTGAATCAAGTGAATCTGCTGCAGTCCCACTAGTTTCGGACGCAGATAACGTGGGAATAACAGCAAACCAGCCCTTCAAAATTACTCTACCAATAAATTCAGGAAGGGGAAACATGAAAAAACCCCGAGCTCTACCGAGTACGCAACCCCTGTTAATAGGCGGTGATCGCACGTCCAAAAATTTAACTGGGAATTAGACACTTAACGTTTCAGTGGCAATAAAACGACGAAATGTAGAAGAAAACCAAATCAAAGGGTGTTTTTAGCAGTAAGGGTATCATAAAAACCCGGAATGAAAAATGCCAAAGTCCCCTTGAAAAATACGTTTTAATCGCGACCCAAATTAAACGCGGTCCGCTAGACCCAGTATCCCAGTACAAAAATTTTAAAACTATTTTTAGAAGTACACCAAAAGTAACCTAAGAATCAATTTGTAAATCGTTTTAAACTGAAGACTTTTTAATAAAAAAAATAAATAAATAAATAAATAAATCAAAGCTCCTATATGTTATGATTGTAGTTCCTACCACCTTCCCTCTTTGCAGGAACTTTAATAAAATTTGGCTAAGTCCCCCAAAAAATCAAAAAAAAAAAATGTTAGCCCTACAACCCAGCAAATGTTCACCGCATCAGATCGTACAATCAAAGAAGAAAAGGGAATACCTCGCATTAATGTTTTTAAAATTTTACGATAAATCAAAAAAAAACTTAAGAGTCTCAATCCCTTTTTCTTTACGCCCAGTCCCCAAAAATTTTTGCATTGTTGAACATTGATTGTCGCCCCCGAACTGCAACTTTTTTACTTACCCCTTATCCAAATAAATAAAAATTCCCATTTATGAAATTTTTTTTTAAAAGTAATTCACTAAAACACATTTCCTGTAAGTTATTTATTTTTTTCATTCAATAAGAATCATAATAAATTTCTATACGATATATCTCATACATCATATTCTTTTTTTTAAAATATAAAAAATATAGTAAAAAATACATTTTTTATAAACTAAAAAAATATTATAATCGAACACTCATAAACCTTTTAATAAACTTACGATATCCGGCGGCGAATATGACCTAACTGGTTAAGCTCCCTATTTTTTCTTACGTCTCTTTTTTTTGGCCCTTAATTGGGGTAGGCACTGCCTTACAGCAAGCCTGGGCCCGGGGGTAGAATTGACCCAAGCAGGGCTCTGCAAATCGTTAAAGGCGATTCAAGAAAAAAAGTCCATCTCGTAATATCAGCTATAAAAAAGGGAGAATTTACTCCCCAAAAATAGAGGCGAGCTCTGGCAATCTCGTTGTGGAACTTGCCCCGCCCCTTGACGACCCCCCGACGACGATAAGCTTTGACCCCACGAACGAGACGAAACAATGCCGACCGCGATGTAAACCCCCCCTTTCCCCCCCTTACCCGTGGTGGCGGGTTTTTGACCACATGGCCCCCCCCTCCGGGCCCCCCTAGGTTTGAGTGGGCTTTGACCTAACTTTTTACGTGTTTTTTAATCCAAATAAAAAAAAAAATGAGATATTTTGATTTTAAAATTTAAAACTCTCAAAAAAATCGCATTTTTACAAATACTTTTTAGAGTTGACCAAAAATTTTTTTTTTTTTCACTTGTTAAAAAATTAAAACAATGTTCGGCGGTTTTGACCACTTTTTTAGCAACTATTCCCCAATCCCCTAGGAAAGTGTAGTGCATTAAACCTCCGGTTGACGAGCCCTTTAAACCATATTAAAATCAAATAAAGAAAAATATTCTAATATATTTAGACCTCAAAAAACTACAGCTTAAGCTAGTCGCGCGGGAATGTGTCATGTGGGTTTGTTGTGAATGTTGTGTTGTGTATGTAGTATTTCGAAGTAATGTGATTTTAAAGTAATTTAATTCAGAGTTTGAGTTCAATATAAAGTTTTAAAATCCAACACATGGGGTACTTGTATCTGTAGTATTATTTTGATTTACCGAATTTTTTACCCAAATTTTACCCTAATCGTACATATTATTTATTACAGCAGAATGTACCAAAAACGATGCCTTGCGCACTCAACTTGTTTCTAGGATAAAAACAAAAAAATTTTTCATATGAAACGGAAACAAAATTACTTCTCATTTCGTATTCCCAAATTATTTTTTATGCAAATTTTTTTTTCACATTGAAAAATTTTTATTTTCATTTTAATCTTTAAAAATTTTCTTCTAGTTTTCAATATCATCTCTCTATTTCCTTCTTATATAAAATAAACTAAAAACCCAAATAAAATCAAAAAAAAACCCTCATGTATTTTTGATTTATTTCGTGAGAGCTATCGGCAAAATCTTTTATTCTAAAACCTCTTGTATATCGTCAACTACAATTAAACATAAAATACGTACAGGATAGCCAGCAATAAATGCGAAGTTTCGGTAAAATCCCGTTTTTTTTAAGGAAAATTACTTTTTGTGTTTTCCATCCTGAAATTTTTACGCTATTGACGGAGATGGTATCACGTTCTATGATGCACAAGGGCTGACACTGGGTTTTTAAAAGGCATGAGTTCTCTTTCTTTCTGTCCGCCGTTTCTCTCTCCCTCTTTTTGTGGCTTTCCATTTTTACATTATTTTTTTATTAGTGTTTTTTCAAAAAAATTGTGTTGAAAGAGAAAAGAGATTTCTATCAGAATAAGGGACTGCGATTCGAAGAAGGATCAAAAAAGGGTGCACAAAAATCCCCTCCTGGAACTTGAGCGTCTCTTGTTGTAAATATGGGTTTCTAAAGTTAAAAATGATTATTGATTTTCTTTAAATTAAATGAATTTTTTTTTGAACTCCCTGTAGAGAGGTTTTTTTTTCGTCATGTCCCCTTTAAAAATCTCAATAGATGACAAATTTGTAGCAGTTAAAGCCCCCTAGCGGGCCAAAAACCGCCCGCTCTCACAAAAAATCAAACTTTAAAAATAGGAAAAATATTTAAAGGCAGCGTTACATGCCTATCCGGGTTTAAGCGCCCTAGTTTCTCCGCGTCGTAAAATCGATGATTTTCCCGGTTGCACTCCGTTCGTGAAACAAATTTAAACTCTTTTTGTGATAAAAAATTTGATCTTTGTTGACAACGGGACCGTAGTCTACTCCAGCAATCCATAAAGCTTTGCTTATGTATTCAGGGCATCATTTGGTAAAAAACAATTAAATTTTATTTAAAATTCTAAGCTTGCAGAAAAAAGGGCCATCGCAAAAATCAGCTAGCAAATTAGGGGGGTCTCCCTGAAACTAGATTCGAGCGTCGGGAGTATCGTCGGGGCCTTGCTTCCTTCCTTTGACGACCTCTCCGACGACCGCCATGACAACACGAACAATGACTAGGACGACGCCCACCACGACGTGAAACTGGAACCCCTGGGTGGGTTTTGAGGACATAGTACCTTTTTCCCTATATCCTCTAGGGTAGAGTGGCGCATTTAAATCCTAAAGGTTTACGCGCCCTCAAACCACAAAAAAAAACCAAAAAAAATCCATCTTATCTGTCTCCCTATTCTTGTCTTGTTTTTGGTGTCCACGGGTTCAGTTGATGTAGTCGCCAACCAAGTTCCGCGCTCAGACAACCAGACGTGAAAGAATCGTTGATTTGTCCAGTCTCAAATAATTTTAAAACATTTCTGATCACAGCGGAAACGTGTCATAGAACAGGAAGTTTGTGATTTAGAGTCTTCTACCATATGATAACGGGTTGAAACTTCCTAATCGACTCTGCTAGAACCAAACACCGTAGAACACTAATAATGTTAGGCACGGAGTTCTTTCATCTGAGCTCTTTGCTCCGACGCCAAGACCAGGGCCACATGGAGCCGGATTGTGAGGAAAATACACAATAATGAGAGAAGAAATACACTTTAAATAAACATCTAGACATTTTATAATTCGTTGTCTAATACCAACTATGGTTGAATATTAAAAAGTTGTAAACAATTATAATTAATAAAAATAAAACTATTGCGCACTATTTTCTTAGGCGGGGCACCACAAATGCGTTATTCGGCGCAGCCGCGTAGGAAAATAATGATTTATGTTTAGAGGGCGGTGGATAAGGCATTGTTGAGAACAGACGCCAAGCTTTTCTCTGTCTTGATGGGATTTCACACCTACAAAGTCGTGATTTGATTTCTCTGGACTGAATTACATTTCATTTTGTAATTCGGATAGAAGATTAATAACAGTTTGTGTTAATAACGAACGAAGAAGTTCTCTCGAGTTTGGAGGATGTTTGTAGGTCGATCCGTTCGTATAGATAAGTAGGAATCTAATTCGTGGATTTGGTCATCGGTTTATTGCCTGGTCTGGTTGGTTTTGTATCTGCCGACAATATTCAGCAAGCCAGACATAGATATTTTGAAAGTGTTATACTTTTCTCTTGTAACTCATGGATGTCAACGCTCAAATACCTATTTTAGTTCAATTCGTTTGGACGTTTGTTCTTTTTAAGCTCACTCTCCCTACGATCGAATGCTGGTTCTGTCCATCACATGCATGTCCCACCAATCCCCGGGGAAGATTTTGGCCCAGAGCATGGCTCTGTTAATCATGAATGCCCGAGAAGAGATTAAGTCCATCTCGCAGACAAACAGCTAGCAAAATCAGAAGATTATTCCCTGAAACAAGAGGCGAGCTCTGGCAGTAGTCTTCGGGGACCCCCCCCCCGAAACCCATGACGACCTCCCAAAGACCCAACGACGATGACGACCGCGATGAGAGAACCCCTCTTTCCTCCCCTACCCATGGCTGGTTCTGACAGCTTGGGCTCCTCCTCCCCACATCCCCTATAGGCTAGAGTGGCATATTATGACCTAACTGTTAAAGCAGTCACTACAGTTTCTTGCAAGTTGTTTGAGTGTTATTCAGGGAGTCTACTCGGCAAGTTGCAGGCGAACTCTTAGCCCAGCGCATGGCTCTGCTAGTCCTAATTGACGAGGAAAGAGATGGAGTCCAGCTCTGGCTAGCGACGCGAGAGACTTCCTCTTGAACCCCCTGCCCGTGACTGGTTCTGTCCAGCACGATGATGGTTCCTTCCACATCGGCTAGGTTGGAGTGGCACATTATGCCCTCACGGTTGACGCGCCCTTGAATTCTAAATAAGCTGAGCGGGCAGCTTGCGACCAGCAACGTCAAGGCAAGAGGTTCCTTATAAGAGCAATATATATTTCGTTGTAGGCAATCGTATTTGCGTCTGATTTATCTTCTGGTAGGCCAAATAGCGATTAAACAATATACAACAGGACCAGAATTCCAATGGCCAGTTAACATGTGTGGTTCAATCGTCGTTTCCAATCAAGTAAATAACTTTACTTTTGCTGTTACTATCATTTTATCATTAAGTTATCTTCTATAAACTTAGCAAACAATAAAAAATAAAACAAATATGCAACTTAATTTTGTAATTTTTAATATCACAGGCGGCGCAATATGACCTAACCGGTTGAAGCGCCCTCGTTTCTCAAGAACTTAAGTTATCGGTTAACGTTTGAATCGGACTCAAAAACATCAGTTCTATAGCTAAGGAATGTGTAAACCGTGACTTTGGAGCCGTCCTAGCAACGAGGCACATAACTAATGACGTATTTCATTGGCATGCACTGAGTGCGCATGTAGTTCGCACTGAAACGTCACGGTGACGTTATTTCACCCGCCGAGTACTGCACTCATGCAGTCTAGTTTAGTCCCCAATGGAATAAGAATTATCAAAAATCGTGCAAAAATGGCGTCCTTTTCAGACGCTGATCAGTTGACAGGAGTAATTAAACGTGACAATAAAATACCATATCAAATGGCCCGACAACAAGAACCTTTTTCGAAACTAAAACGATAATAAAACAAATTATTAGACCTAGGCCTTACTTTTGGCTTAATCATGATTCTTGTCTACAGGGAGTATAAGCCTAGGCCCTAGCTCTAGGCCCTAGCCTTTGGATCCCGTCTGGGCCCGGGGTAGAATTGTCCCAGAGCATGGCTCTGCTAATCGTAAAAGGCGATTCAAGAGAAAAAGTCCACCTCGTAAACATCAGCTAGTAAGAGCGGAGTTTCTTACTCCCCAAACTAGAGGCGAGCTCTGGAAATCGTCGTCGGGGACCTTGCCCCCTTCCCTTGATGACCCCCCGGCGACGATGACAATGACACAACGAACAATGACGATGACGACCGCGACGTGAGAAACCCCCTTTCCTCCCCTTACCCGTAGCTGGTTCTGACCAGAATGAGCTCCTCCTCCCCAGTTCCCTTAGGCTAGAGTGGTGTATTATGACCTAACGGTTGACGCGTCCTTAATCCAAATAAACAAAACAAAAACCTAGCCTTTGGGCTTATAATGGTGCGATATAAACCCAAAGCCCTATCTAAAGACCTATAGCCTAGGTCCTAGCATCCCCGTCTGGGCCCGGGGTTTGAATTGGCCAGAGCATGGCTCTGCTAATCGTAAAAGGCGATTCAAGAGAAAAAGTCCACCTCGCAAACATCAGCTAGAAAGAGCGGAGTATCTTACTCCCAGAAACTAGAGGCGAGCTCTGGCAATCGTCGTCGGGGACCTTGCCCCGTTCCCTTTGACGACCCCCCGGCGACGATGACAATGACACAACGAACGATGACAAAGACGATGACGACCGCGACGTGAGAAACCCCCCTTCCTCCCCTTACCCCTGGCTGGTTCTGACCAGCATGGGCCCCCCCCCCCCCCCCCCCCCCAGGCCAGAGTGGGGCATTATGACCTAACGGTTGACGCGTCCTTAATCCAAAAAAACAAAAAAAAAAAAACCTAGTCCGAGCAATAACATACATACTCGTTGTCAGAATAGCTGCTAATTAACGACATCGTAAATTATGTTACCCTATAATATTGTATTGTTCACTTCGTTTAAGTTTAGCATATTATAATAACAAATCTTCTTCATCGCTGCTGTCTGACGTTTCCATATCTCCAACAACAAAAACAAATGTCCCGCGTCAAATTGTCCGCCATATTGCACTCGATTTGTCGCACTGACCCTTGAAGCCAGTGCGACTCAGGGAACAAGGGAAAATAGGCAGTCAAACAATAGCTAGAAATAGGCCTTGAAATAAAAATCTTGGCATAATATTTTTGATGGTTATTTCTTCACAAACATAAATGAAGAACTTCTTTCATGATGACAGCGACAAATTTTCTAAATTTCTCAATCATAGAATATTTAAACCAGTTTCGGTTCACAACAAACACATTTCAGTTTTTTATTAAAATAAATAATTTTTCTTTTGCTGTTAGGTCTATTATCAACTCCATAATTTTCTTAACTTTAAGAAATCAGGAAAACAATTAAACATTAAACACAACAAACTCATTCGTTAACTTACAATATCACCGGAGGCGCAATATGACCCAAGCTGTGGAAGTGCTCTAGTTTCTCAAGTCGTTGTTACTTGTCTTCTCAGCCGCTAGTGTTTACCTATGTTATCTTTGTAACAGGTAAACGTACCTCCGAATTGAGAGGCGAGCTCAGGCCTGAGACGTGAGGAACTCCCCCTACCCAACTATTGTCCGTGGCTGGTTCGGACCATGCGATTATCTTCCCCACTTACCCCTGGCCACCCCCAACAGTCTAGGCCCTTGGAAGAATTGGTATTTTACTCTTCGAAACTAGAGGCGAGCTCTGGCTTTCCTTCTCGGCGACGACTATCAAGATACCACGAACGATTACAAAGACTATGAAGACCGCGACGTAAATAATAAAAAGCAAGCACATAATAAATTTTCAGAGTTGTTCTTAATTGGCCTTGTTGATTCTGGCGTTGATTCGCGGGTGTTCGCACTGTCCATACCACTGATTGCTATATTTCCTATTAAAAACAATATCGAGTTTTGGTTGGTTATTGCTCACTCGTCGATTGCGTCGGGGCCTGCAGGGTTGGCTGGGTCGCTTTGAACTAAAGTCCCCCACTGAAAATCAGTTATATAACTGAGTGGGTAGACTCTAAATAAAATTTATTATTTATTTATTAAGATCACTTACCTCTCTTTCCTCCCCCTACCAGTAGCTGTTACTGACCAGCATTGGACTTTCCTTCGTACACCCCCTAGGCTAGAGTGTCGCAGTATGACCTAACCGTTGGCACGCCCTTTTTCTAAAGTTAATCTTAAAGTTACTTGAGTTTAGGGCGTGTCAACCGTTAGCTTTATTACTGTTAACTACTAACTCCGTGGGCGTGAGTACTTCGCCCTTTACAAGTTCTGTCTCTCAATCATATTATTAGGAACTTCTTTCCCATACAAAGGGCGTCAAATTATCCCTTTCGAAGTAATTTATTTTAACATAATTAATTATTGTCTTGATTCTTAAAGTACTTCACTTTTTAATACAACAACAATTATTGGCCCAGAACATGGCTCTGCTAATCCTTAAAGGCGATTCAAGAGAAAAAGTCCACTTAACAAACATCAGCTAGTATGAGGGGTAGTATTTTACTCCACGTAAATAGAGACGTGCTCTGGCAATCGTCGTCGGGGACCTTGCCCCCTTTCCTCGACGACCCCTCGACGACGATGACGACCGCGACGTGAGGGCCCCCTTTCCTCCCCCTGCCCGAGGCTGGTTCTGACCAGCATGGGCGCCACCTCCCCATATCCCCTAGGCTAGAGTGGCGCATTAAGACCTTACGGTTGACGCGTCCTTAATCAAAATAAAACAAAAACATCTATTTTAATATTTTCTAGTTTAAATTAATTTTATTAAAGCAGAAAATAAACTTAAAAGCAAACAAACAACGAATTAACAAACTAACTTATAGCGCAGCTGGCGCAATTTGACCTAACCAGTTGAGGCGCCCTAGTTTCTCACGTCGTCGTCACATGTGTTAAGACATGTTGTAATACAAATTACTTCAAAAAGTTGCAATTGTATGATAAAATCATTGATATATAATAATATTTTTTATTTAATTTTAGACTGATTTTTTCGTGATCGGTTTCCCTCCAACAAGACTGAATTACATGGCGACCATCATATTCTCCTCAATCTGCACGCTTGCACAAGCAACCCACACCCACCCCGTATGCTTAGCCCAGCCATGCAGGTCACCTAGATTGTTCCCGACTAATAGGGGCGTAACATGCTGTCACGGATCATTCGGGCCTAAATTCGAGTCCCGGCTGACAACTAGTATTTCTATGATCCGTATATAAGTACAACTTAATTTAGTTCACATCCTAATATTTGGTGTTTTCATCAAATAACAGAAAGTTTATTTTCGTTATCAAATATCATCTTAATAATGAGAAGATTTGTATTAACTTAGAAAAGAATAAAAAATTACAACATATTCTCAAGTATTTATCTAGAATAAAACAAATGCGGCGCAATATGACCTACCCAGTTGAAGCGCCCTAGCTTCTTCAGTCGTATCATCTGTCTAGGACAAACCCTTCTTCAGACAATACTAAAGAAATTACCAAATCTTCTCCTACCAGGGAATTAAACCCAGGTCTCCCACATTTCGGGTATAAGGGCGCCTTAGCCAACTAGACTAGGAAAACGCCAAAGTCGTTATATTAGACTATAGTGATCGAGTCATTTGTTAGTACCAGGGAACATGTGCATTTTAGTTTGATAATAATGTTATAGGTTTAATAAATAAGGTTTTGAGTTTGATTGGTATACGGGTGCGTTAACTGTAAGGCCATAATGCGCCTTTTAAGCCTATGATTGGCTAGAGAGGCCTTAGGTAGAGGGAAGAAATTGGCTCACTCACTCTTCCTACAACTACTGTAGCGATTTCATTGTATACTAATATCTTTATTTAATTAAAGACGGATTTTATTCGTGATTGGTTTCCCTCCAACAAACTCAATTACGTGGCGGCCATCATCTCCTCAATCTCCACGCTTGCACCAGCAACCCACCCCACCCCGACTAGATGCTTAGCCCGGCCATGCAGGTCACCTAGATTGTTCCCGACAAATAGGGGCGTAAACATGCTGTCACGGATCATTCGGGCCTGGGTTCGAGTCCCTGCTGACAACTTGTATCTCTATGATCCGTGTATAAGTACTACTAAATTTAGTTCACATCCTAATATTCAATGTTTTCATCAAATAATTTTATTTTAATTTTTGCTATCAAATATCATCTAAATATTGAGTGGATCTTTTTACTTCCAGCTGATGAAGCCATAGATATTCATATCCCACCTTTGCCTGTTGACTCAAGTGAATCTGCTGCAGTCCCACTAGTTTCGGACGCAGATAACGTGGGAATAACAGCAACACCAGCCACTTCAGAAGTTGACTCTACCAATGAATTCATGGAAGTGGAAACATGTAAACACCGAGCTCTACCGAGTACGCACCCCTGTTAATGAGAGCGGTGATCGCACGTCCCAAGAATTAACTAGAGATATAGACACTAATACTGTTTCAGTGGCAATAAAATGCGACGTAACTGTAGAAGATAACCAATCAAATGGTGTTTTTAGCAGTAACGGTATCATACAACCAGGAATAAACAGTCACAAAGTCCCCACTGTGAAAAATACAGTTTTTAATCGCGATCCAATAAAAACGCGGTCCGCTAGGCCCATGTATCCCAGTACATAATTTTAAACACTTACTTTTAGAAGTACACCAAAACGTAACCTAAGAATCAATTTGTAAATCAGTTTTATAACTGAAGACGTTAAATAAATAAATAAAATAAATAAATAAATCAATCAAAAGCTCCTAGTAATGTTATGAGTTGAAGTTCTCTACCACCTTCCCTCATTGCAGGAAACTTAATACAAATGTTGGCTAAGTCTCCAAGATCAAAACAAACAATGTTAGACCTACAAGCCCAGCAAATGTTCACCGCATCAGATCGTACAATCAAAGAAGATAAGGAATACCTCTGCATGTAATGTTCTTAAATTTACGATCAATCAACAACAAACTTAAGAGTCTCAAGTACCTATTCTTTATCGTCAGTCCCCAACATATTTGCATTGTTGAACATTGATTGTCTGACCCCGAAGCTGCAACATTTTTACTTACCCCTTATCCAAATAAACTAAAAAATTCCCATTTATGTAATTTAATTTTTAAAATGTAATTCACATCAAACACATTTCCTGTAAGTTATTTATTTATTTTCATTCAATAAAGAATCATAATAAAATTCATATACGATATATACATCATACATACATATTCTTTTTTATATAAAATATAAAAATATATAGTAATAAATACATCTTTTATAAACTAAGAAATCAATATTATAATCGAACACACCATAAACTCATTTAATAAACTTACAATATCACAGGCGGCGCAATATGACCTAACTGGTTGAAGCTCCCCAGTTTCTCACGTCGTCTTTCTTTGGTCCTTAATTGGTGTAGGCACTGCCTTAACAGACAAGCCTGGGCCCGGGGTAGAATTGACCCAGAGCATGGCTCTGCTAATCGTTAAAGGCGATTCAAGAGAAAAAGTCCATCTCGCTAATATCAGCTAGTATGAAGGGTAGTAATTTACTCCCCAAAAATAGAGGCGAGCTCTGGCAATCGTCGTTGTGGAACTTGCCCCGTTCCCTTGACGACCCCCCGACGACGATGAAGACATTGACACCACGAACAATGACGAAGACAATAACGACCGCGACATGTGAACCCCCTTTCCTCCCCTTACCAGTGGCTGGCTGGTTTTGACCAGCATGGGCCCCCCCTCCAGCCCCCCTAGGTTTGAGTGGTGCATTATACCTTACGGTTGACGTGTCTTTAATCCAAATAAAGAAAAAAAATGAGATTTTTGTATTTTAAAAGTTAAACTCTCATAAAAATCGCACTTTTAACGAATACTTTTTAGAGTTGAGCCAAAAATTCACTTGTTAAGAAAATTAAAACAATGTTCGGCTGGTTTTGACCAGCATTAGCAACTATTCCACATATCCCCTAGGCAAGTGTAGTGCATTAAACCTCACGGTTGACGAGCCCTTAATCCATATTAACTCAACTAAAGAAAACTATTTCTAATATATTGAGACCTCAACAAACTACAGCGTTAAGCTGAGTCAGCGTCGGGGAATGTGTCAGTGATGGGATTTGTTGTGTAATGTTGTGTTGTGTATGTAGAGTCATTTCAGAAGTAATGTGAGTTGAAAGTTGTCGCCGTCTAGGGAGTGACAAGACTAAAACTACAGTTGAACAATCAAAACACACAAAATACTTATATAATTATGTAATTAATATCTAGGTTATAGCTCTTATTATAATAACTTGACGCCAGAACACGGGAATAGTCCTCCGTTAAATACACTTAAAATACATCTACTGTTTATAAGAACTAGCGTGGTAACACGGGAACAGTTCTCCGGTTTAATACACTGAATAATATATAATAACACTTATTAATAACTTGACACCGCAACACGGGAATAGTCCTCCGGTTTAATAGCTGCAAGAATAATAACTGTAAACAAGTACACTAAGGGTAGCCACGAGACCCAAGACCTACGCTCAGGAACCTCCTTTGCGCTCGCGTCCCGGTCACACACTGTGGTCCTCGCCTTCATCCCCTCCAGTCGCACGTCGCCCACTGGCCTCATGGGGGTGGGGGTGACATTCTCCCCCCCTTGAAAGAAGACTTGGGGCGCCGTAAATTGTAGCGCTGATGAGCCGCCGATGATGTAGACAAGCCTTGTGGCGATGGTCCTGCTATCCTCAACCATGGGCATTGCAGGACAAGGAAAGTTTAGCATTGTGAAAGACTTGTTACATGGAGGTAGGATCTGAGAAGGGGAGGTGGAGGGATCGGATGAGTGCGTAGACCGAGTTGGGTTTGTAGGGATAAGGGTTAGTTGAAGAATAGGGGGATGTGTTTCAGACTTATCAGTAGTGACCTTGGTGGCAACAGTCCAAATTGGTGCTTCCACCCAAGCTTTCAGTTGATCAACGTTGGCTTTGCCAGCTGCCTTCCTGGTCCCTGGTTCTTGGAGCGTATAAGAGTTACCCCTACGCTCATGCACACGATATGGTCCTGACCACTTTGGAGCCAGTTTGGCAGTTATGCCCTGACCTGCATTGCTGAGTGAGTGGGACTCTCTGAGGACAAATTCCCCTATTTGAAATGATCTTTCAATACGTCCAGCATTGTAGAAGATTCTTGTTTATTGTGAGCCTTCCGTACCTGTTCTTGAGCAAACGCAATAGCAGATTTCATGCGGTCCTGAAGGGTTATGGCATAATCGTGGTGATGAAGAGGGGTAGCTTCTGTTGTCTCTGCTGCATATCCCATGGGGTTTCGTAATTCTCTCCCGAAGGTAAGCAGCGCAGGGGTCATCCCTGTTGCCTCACTCACCGACGTGCGCATGGCAAACGCAATCTCATGGAGATATAAGTCCCAATGTTTATGCTCTTGACAGAAACACTTCAGTGCAGTTTTAAGGGTACCGTTGTGACGTTCCACCTGTTGACCGCATGGTCGATAAGGCACGGTGTGATGAGATGCCACACCTGACCTCTCCATCACGGATTTCCATAAACGGCTTACAAACTGTTTACCGTTGTCACTGCTTATGGACAAGGGGAATCCATAACGACAGAAGTACTCTTCAACTTTATCAATTACCACACGTGAAGATGGATTACGTATGGCGTAGACTTCGAAGTTCCGAGTGAACTTGTCTAGAATAAGCAGGATATACTTGTTGTTTCGTGATGTTGTAGGCAGAGGACCCATAAGATCTATGCTCAGCGCAGTGAGCGGTTGAGCTGCTGGTACGCTCTCCATGAACCCAGAGGGCTTACAATTTCGGGGTTTAACCCGTTGGCACACAGGACAGGCCTTGACAAAATCAAGAATCTGCTGGCGCATTCCGAGCCAAACAAAACTTTCTCGTATCTTTGCCAAGGTCCTTACATAGCCCATGTGCCCTCCAAGAGGCGAAGAGTGGTATGTCTCAAGTACTACACTTCGAAAGTTGCTTGGAACCCATATGGTGTCCTTCTTTCCTTCCGCCTCTCGCACCAATAACCCGGAGTCGGCCAGCTTACTCTCAGACACAATTGCCCTTACACGAGAAGCCATAACGGTATCTTCGGGAAGCACTTGAGTAGTCAGGTACTTGATGGCGCCACTGATGTCCGAATCGTTCTGCTGGGCAGTGATAAATCCGGTAACATCCTGCAGAGGCCGTATGTCAAGAGAAGGTGGTGTGGCCAGGGTAACTGAACACACTTCTTCAAATTTTATCCCCTCTGGTTCGTTAGGAATGTCAATTGGAAATATTTCCTCTGCGATCCAACCTGGTGAGGTTTGTGTTGAAGGAGGATCCAGTAAAGGCAAGGGATACCGACTTAATGTATCTGCTGGTATATTGCTAGCACCTTTTCTGTATTTAATAGTACAGTTCAATCCCTGCAGACGGAGAACCCAGCGCCTAACACGACTGGATGTTACATCAGTTGTGAACATCCATGTCAAAGAGGCATGGTCACAAAGAATTTGGAATGGTGCCATATCAATGTAGGGCCTGAATTTGTCCACTGCCCAAACCACGGAGAGGCACTCCCATTCCTGTACAGTGTATTGTTTCTCGTGAGGACGGAGAGATCTGCTGATAAACGATATTGGCTCCAAAACACCTGTGTCGAGGTTTTCTTGGAGTAGAACTGCACCCAACCCAACTCCAGATGCATCAGTTTCAATGGTAAATGGGCGGTTTAGATCTGGCAGAGTTAGGGCAACCGTAGCGGCTAAGCTTGACTTAAGGTTATCAAAGGCGTCTTCTTCAACTTTGGTCCACCTCCAGGCTCTATCTTTAGCTAATAGGTTAGTCAGTGGGTGGGCTATGGTGGAGAACCCTTTGATAAAAGTCCGGTAATAGCCCACAAGGCCAAGATAAGATTGGAGCTCCTTTACTGTGCGAGGAGCTGGGAAATTTTGCACGGCAGACACCTTGGTTGGATCAGGGCTATATGAATGTTTGGAAAGCACATGTCCAATGAAGGGGAGGGTAGATCGAAATAGCTGGAGCTTAGTTGGATTAGCCGTGAACCCAGCATCCTTAAGGGTACCAAACACTTGATTTAAGTGCTCCCGATGTTCTTCCAGAGTTTCTGAGTACACTATTATGTCATCGAGAAATGTAAGGCAGAACTTATGCAGGAATTTGGATAACGTCTTATCCATGGTACGTTGAAATGTAGCTGGTCCCCCCGAAACTCCAAAAGGCATTCTGGTGAATTCAAATGTTCCTCTGTGTGTGAGGAAGGCTGTTTTTTGGGATGTCATCCTGAGCTACTGGGATTTGAAAGAACCCTTGCGACAGGTCAATGGTGGAAAAGTACTTGGCACGTCCCAGCTGTGCAAGTAGCCAATCTGTTCGTGGCATGGGCCACGTGGGGGCTGTGGTGACTTTGTTGAGTCTCCGGTAATCAATGGCAAGGCGATATCCCCCCGATTTCTTAGGAACCAGCACCGGTGCACTAGCCCACTGGCTATCAGAAGGTCGGATAAGGCCTTGGGTTAGCATTGAGTCGATTTGTTCGTTTAGAATTTCTCGTTTGGTGTCATTGATTGGGCGCAGACGACAACGGATTGGTGCTGCCTGGCCTGTATCAATGGTGTGTTCGGCAACATTGGTGAGACCCGGTAACACAGAGATCATATCTTTAAATGTATGCATCAGCCTATTAACCTCGGTTTGAAGTGCAGCTGGGGAATCTTGAATGCGATCGATGGGAGGCCTGGCTGGAAAGGACGTCCAGATGCAATAGGGGGCTGTACGACAGAAGTGTGCACCACAGCTCGGCCCTCGAGCTCTTGCACATCATACTGTCGAAATTTACCCATCATGAGCCCAATTGCCCAATTGCCATGGCGGATGTCGATAATCATGCCTGTGATGGCCAAAAAATCTCGACCCAGGACAATATCATGAGACAGACTTGGAAGGGAAAGAAAGTATTATGAACTTGCCCTCCTTGAAAAGTAAAGGAAATCAGAAGAGAAGATGAAGATTGTGCCCAACTGATGCGAGTTGTAACGGCACATTCTTATGCAAAGCAGTGGCTCCTGCTTCCACTGCTGCTTTATGTGCACGTGCACCACCAGACTCATACTGGAACCAGTGTCAATGAGTGCCATAAACTGTTCCTTGCCTATAGTCACCTCAATCATTGGTTGCAATGTAGTCTCTATGGTGTGCATCTGCGCTACCGTATAACAGCTTGCGTAGCTTCCGGGACCAGGTGCCTTGCCAGAAGCTACGCCATTTCGTTTCCCGCCTGTTTGAGAAGAGGGCAGTTAACCTCGAAATGACCAGGCTGGTTGCATGTCCAGCACGCTGGATTTAGCTTAGCCTTAGTCTGCTTTTGCCGACGAGTAAGGCTAGTCTGTGGAGCACCTTTGTCTACCGCTGATGTGGTTTGAAGTGGAGCATTTGAGCGAACAGGTGAGGGATTAACCTTGTAACCTGCTTGGTTAAAACCGTCGTGGCCCTGCACATAGTTCATGGCTGACGGCTGGAGAGAAAGATTCTTTAAATTTGCACCGAGCTGGTCCCAAAAAGCCAAGTCTTTGGCTACTGCACATGCTGGTGGAGGAGGAGGTCGGAAGAAAAAATTTGAAAGCTTCAGCTTGCAAGGCCGGGGCTGCTGCCGCAAGTTCATGCAAGGTGGCAAACGAGCGACCTTGAATTAAGCGTCGATAGTCAGGGTGCATCTGGGCGCGCACACGCTGGACTTTCTCCTCTTCTGTCGCAAGGTCGCCTATACGGTCGTAGTAGGCCGCAATAACCCGAATAAACCTGCCCAGGGGTTCACTGGGATGCTGGGTACGGGTGTCTAGCTCACGCTTCAGCCGAAGAGTGTAGTCGGCAGCACTGTATTCGCCACGGAAAGCTTTGGCGAAAAGCCTCCCATGACTGAAAACCCCTATTAAAGGACCACCACTGGTAGGCGTCTCCGATAAGGGCTGACGGCAAAACTCTGCTCAAAAGTATTGAGTCGTTAATGCCCTGACCACGACAATAGCGTTGCATGTCCATCAGGAACATTTCGGGCGATGACCTGTCACCAAAGCCACTAAATGTGGGGAGGTCCATTCTCAGTGACCAGGAGCATTGGCCCTCTTGGAATGTGGGGTGTCTGGTCGGAGGAGGGGAGTTGCCTTCCCAGAGTGACAGTACGTTGGGTGGTTGTTGAAGGGGGGTGGTTGGACGTTGAGGTTGGTAAGGGGGGTTTGGGGTGTGTTGAGCACTCAAAAACGGGTTGGATGATGGAGATGGGCGTGGTGTTACATTAATGAATGAATGTGCATGCCCAATTGGTTGGTAGCTTACGTGTTCCTCCGTAGTAGCCATCAAGTTGTGTGGGTATGGAGTGTCCACTGCCGTGAAGTTGTGTGGGTATGGAGTGTCCGCTGCCGTGAAGTTGACTGCGCCCGGAGTATGGCTATTGTCCACCCTTGTGAATGGGGTGGTGAATACAACAGGTGGCGCGAGGTCGCCTGGCTGGCTCCAGGCAGGCACAGCGCGCGCTCTGGCAGCTGCCGTGAGGTCCGCGAACAGTGGTGAATTCATGTAGGAATGTTCCTGCTCCACGCGATCACACGCAATTGTTGCCAAAACGTTTAATCTACTGTTGTTCGTCATCATATAATTTAAAATGATCCGAATCCTAATACTAACAATAACTAATTTATAACGAGCCCCCACTTGTCGCCGTCTAGGGAGTGACAAGACTAAAAAATACAGTTGAACAATCAAACACACAAAATACTCATATAATTATGTAATTAATATCTAGGTTATAGCTCTTATTATAATAACTTGACGCCAGAACACGGGAATAGTCCTCCGTTAAATACACTTAAAATACATCTACTGTTTATAAGAACTAGCGTGGTAACACGGGAACAGTTCTCCGGTTTAATACACTGAATAATATATAATACACTTATTAACTTGACACCGCAACACGGGAAAAGTCCTCCGGTTTAATAGCTGCAAGAATAATAACTGTAAACAAGTACACTAAGGGTAGCCACGAGACCCAAGACCTACGCTCAGGAACCTCCTTTGCGCTCGCGTCCGGTCACACACTGTGGTCCTCGCCTTCATCCCCGCCAGTCGCACGTCGCCCACTGGCCTCATGGGGGTGGGGGTGACAAAGTAATTTAATTCAGAGTTTAGAGTTCAATATAAAGTTGTTAAAGTGCCTAACACAGTGTGGTACTTGTATGCTGTAGCTATTATTGTGATTTACCGAATTATTTACCAACTATTTACCTCTAATCGTACATATTATTTATTACAGCAGAATGTACCAAACACGATGCCTTGCGCACTCAACTTGTTTCTAGGAGTAATACAAATAAATTTTATCATATGATAACGGAGACAAACTTACTTCTCATTTCGTATTCCAAGTTATTTTTTATGCAAATTTTATTCACATTGAATAATTTTTATTTTTCATTTCAATCTTTAAATTTGCTTCTAGTTTTCAATATCATCTCTCTATTTCCTTCTTATATAAACTAAACTAAACCAAATAAAATCAAATAAAAAACCATCATGTATAGTTTGATTTATTTCGTGAGAGCTATCGGCAAAGTCTTTGATTCTAAATCCTCTTGTATATCTGTCAAACTACAAGTTAAACAGTAAACAGTTAAACAGTGAGCAGCTACAGGATAGCCAGCAATAAAGGTCGATAGTTTCGGTAAAATCCTGTTTATTTAAAGAAAGTTACTTTTCGTGCTCGCCATCCTGAAATCATTACGCTATAGACGGAGATGGTATCACGTTCTATGATGCACAAGGGTCTGAACACTGGTTTTCAATAGGCAATGTAGTTCTCTTTCTTTCTGTCCTGCCGTTTCTCTCTCCCTCTTTCTGTGGCTTTCCCATTAGCTTGACATGTATTTCTGTATTAGTGTTTTCAAAACATATTGTGTTGAGGAGAGAAATGAGATTTCTATCAGAATAAGGGACTGCGATTCGAAGAAGGATGCGAAAAAGGATGCACAAAATATACCTCTCCTGGAACTGGAGCGGCTCTTGTTGTAAATAGCAGTATTCTAAAGTTGAACCTGATAATTGAATTTCTTTAAATTTACTGAATTTTCTTCGAACCTCCCTGTAGAGAGGGTTTTTTTCGTCACTGTCCACTTTAAACTCTCAATAAATGACAATTTGTAGCAGTTAACCGCCCATAGCGGGCCAAAAGCCGCCAGCTCTCACGAAATAAATCAAACTTTAACAATAGGAAAAGTATATTATATCAGGCAGCGTTACATGACCTATCCGGTTGAAGCGCCCTAGTGTTTCACGTCGTCGTAAAGTCGATGATTCCTGGTTGCACTCCAGTTCAGTGAAAACAATTGAAACTCTTTTAGTGATAATAATTTGATCTTTGTTGACAACGGGACCGTAGTCTAGCTCCAGCATTCCATAAAGCTTCTGCTTATGTATTCAGGTTCTCATTTGGTTAAATACAATTAATTCTATTAAGATTACTAAGCTTGCGAGAAAAAGGTCCATCGCAAATATCAGCTAGCAATTAGGGGAGTCATCCCTGAAACTAGATTCGAGCGTCGGTAGTAGTCGTCGGGGACCTTGCTTCCTTCCTTTGACGCGACCTCCCCGACGACGACGACCATGACAACACGAACAATGACTAGGACGACGCCGACCACGACGTGAGAACTGGGAACCCGTGGCTGGTTCTGAGCAGCATAGTACCTTTCTCCCTATATCCTCTAGGCTAGAGTGGCGCATTAAGTCCTAACGGTTGACGCGCCCTCAAACCACAAATAAAAAAACCCAAAAAAAAATCCATCTCATCTAAGTCTCCCTATTCTTGTCTTGTTTCAGGTGTCCACGGCTTCAGTTGATGTAGTCGCCAACCAAGTTCCGCGCTCAGACAACCAGACGTGAAAGGTTCGTTGATTGTCCTGTCTCAAATTGTTTTAAAACATTTCTGATCACAGTGGAAACGTGTCATAGAATAGGAAGTATGTGATTTAGAGTCTTCTACCATATGATAACGGGTTGAAACTTCCTAATCGACTCTGCTAGAACCAAACCCGTAGAACAATAATAAGTTAGGCACGGAGGTTTTTTCATCTGAGCTTTTTGCTCCCGCCCCAAAACCCGGGGGCCCCCTGGGAGCCGGATTGTGAGGAAAATACACAATAAGGGAAAAAGAAATACATTTTAAATAACATCTGACATTTTAGAATTCGTTTGTCCATACCAACTATGGTTGAACTTTAAAAAAAGTTGTAAACAAATATAATTAAAAAAATAAAACTTTTTGCGCATATTTTTTTAGGGGGGGCCCCACAAATGCGTTATTCGGCGCAGCCGCGTGGGAAAAAATAATGTTTTATGTTTGAGGGCTGGGGTAAGGATTTTTGAAACGACCCCGTTTTTCTCTTCTTGAGGGGATTTCACATCTCAAATGTGTTTTTTTCTCGGGACTGAATACATTTCATTTTGAAATTTCGGATAGAAGTTAATAACATTTTGTGTTGAACAAACGAAGAATTTTCTTCGATTTTGGGGATTTTTTTGTGGTCGATCCGTTCTTATAGATAAGTGGGAAATCAAATTTCGGGGTTTTGGTCATCGGTTTATTGCCGGTCTGGTTGGTTTGTATCTGCGACAATTTTCAGCAAGCCAGACATAATATTTTGAAGTTTTAACTTTTCCTTGTAACTCATGGATGTCAACGCTAAAATACCTATTTTATTCATTTTTTTGGGACGTTTGTTCTTTCAAGCCCCCTCCCTACGTCAAATGCGGTTCGTCCTCACATCAGTCTTACCAATCCCCCGGGGAAGAATTTTGGGCCCCAGAGCATGGCTCTGTTAATCATAAAGCCTAGAAGAGATAAAGTTTATCTCGCAAACAAACAGCTAGCAAAAAAGAAGATTTTTCCTGAAACAAGGGGGGAGCTCTGGCGTAGTCTTCGGGACCCCCCCCCCGAAACCCATGACGCCCCCCCAAGCCCCAAACGACGATGACGCCGGGGGGGGGGGGATGAAAACCCCCCCTTTCCCTCCCCTCCCCATGGCTGTTCGACGCTTGGGCCCCCCTTCCCCACACCCCTATAGGCTAAGGGGCATATTATGCCCTAACGGAAAAGCATCACTAAGTTTCTTGAAAGTTGTTTTATTGTTTTCAGGAACCACTCGGCATTGGGCAGGCAACTCTTACCCCGGGGGCATGGCTCTGCTAGTCCTAGTTGACAGGAAAGAGAGGGGTCCACTCTGCCGCGACGTGGAGCCTTCCTCTTAAACCCCCCTCCCCGTGACTGTTCGTCCACACGATGTGGCCCTTTCCACTGGGCTATTTTGGGGTGGCCTTATGCCCTCACGGGAGCCCCTGTTTTCCCAAAATAGCTGGGGCAGCTTGCGACCAGAACGAAAGGGCAAGGGGTTTTTTTAAGAGCAATATATTTTCGCTGTAGGCTCGTTTTTGCGTCTGATTTATTTTCTGGTGGGCCTAATTGCGATTAACAATAAACAACGGGACCGAATTCCAATGGAAATTAATGTGGGGTTAAATCGTCGTTTCCAAATCAATAAAAAACTTTACTTTTGCTGTTACTATCATTTTATCATTAAGTTATTTTCTAAAAACTTAGCAAACAAAAAAAATAAACAAATTGAAAACTTAATTTTGTAATTTTTTAATATCTCAGGCGGCCAATATACCTAACCGTTTGAAGCGCCCTCTTTATCAAGAATTTAAAGTTATGGGTTAACTTTTGAAGCGGACTAAAAAACATCAGTTCTATAGCTAAGGTTTTAAACGTGACTTTGGAGCCGTCCTAGCAACGAGGCACATAACTAAGACGTTTTTCTTGGGCATGCACTGAGTGCGCATGTATTCGCACTGAAACGTCAGGTGACGTTTTTTCCCCAAACCCCGCCGATACTGACTCTGCAGTCTAGTTTAGTCCCCAATGAAAAAATTTCAAAAATGGGAAAAAAATGGCGCCCTTTTTAACGCTGTCGTTGACAGTGTAATTAAAGTGACAATAAATACCATATAAAAGGGCCCGACAACAAAAACCTTTTTTAACTAAAACGTTAAAAAAACAAATTATTAGCCCGGGCCCTTACTTCGGCTTAATCATATTCTTGTCTAAGGGGTATAACCCTAGGCCTAGCTCTGGGCCCCTACCCTTTGTCCTTTGGGGCCGGGGTAGAATTGCCCCAGAGCATGGCTCTGCTAATCGAAAAGGGGATTAAAGAGAAAAACCCACCTCGTAAACATAGCTAGTAAGAGGGGAGTTTCTTACTCCCCAACTAGAGGCGAGCTCGGGAAATCGTCGTCGGGGATTTTGCCCCCTTCCTTGAGCCCCCCGGCGACGAGAAATGACAAAAACGAAATACAATGACGATGACGACCGCGACGGAGAAACCCCCCCTTTCCCCTCCCCTTACCCGTGGCGGGTTTGCCCAGCTGGGTCCCCCCCCCATTCCCTTGGGTGAGGGGTTATTATGACCTAAGGGTTTGGGAGCGTCCTTAATCCAAATAAACAAAAAAAAAACCTAGCCTTTGGTTATAATGGTGCGATAAAACCCCAAAGCCCACAAAACCCTAACCCGGGTCCAGCCCTATCCGAGCAATAACATACCTACGTTGTCAGAATAGCTGCTAATTAACGACATCGAAAATTATGTTACCCTATAATATTGTCTTGTTCACTTCGTTTGAGTTTAGCATTTATAAAAACAATCTTCTTCTCGCTGCTGTCTGACGTTTCCATATCCCCAACAACAAAAAAAAATGTCCCGCGTAAAATTTGTCCGCCTATTGCACTCATTTGTCCACTGCCCCTTTTGAAGCCAGGCGACTCAGTGGGGGGTTTTTTGCACTCGCGAGTGCAGTGCGTCAATGGAACACCGAAAGTTACGTAATCGAATTTAAAATCCCTGAAACGAAAATCGCACTCAGTGGCCTAGTGCGTCCAATGGAAACACGCGAAATTTGGGACGTAATGCGAACTAAAACCCAAGGGAACATGACAATCGCACTCAGTGCGACTAGGGGCCCAAAGGGAAAACGCTAATTCTGGGGTTGTTCCGAATCAGCCATTTTTGTTTTCTGGCCCACTAAAGTGGTCCAGCTTGATTGAGGGGTTTCCTATGAAATATGCTGGTGTCAATTGATGTATTTGATGGTGTATGTATTCATTCTATTACCTTAAACTTGCGCCTTCCTCACGAAACCCTTTTTCTTAACCTCAAGAATTAAAACAGAACAAAAACACATTTTCTTTCGCACCCTTTTTGACAGTGTATTTCTTTTTTTAAACTCTTTTAGTCTAATTTTTTTTTTGGCTTTCCAAACTAACTTTATATGTTTGAAACAGGGAAATTTATACAAATTTGTTTTTTTCGATTTTATTTTGGTTTCTCTGCCCGTTCTCTGTATATCCCTTATAAATTTTATAAATTGTTTTTTCCACCCCAAGTTAAGCCATGATCAGGCTTTGGGGGTTTTTTGTTTTATACATGTTAGTTTTTTTTTTTTGTTTTAAATATTATGTTGTTTTAACTTCTCAAAATACAAATTTTTGAAAATTTAATTTTTTTTTTATGAGCTACGACTGAGACTTCCCCTTTTCCCTCGCTTGCCGGGGCTGGTTTTGACCGAGGGTTTTTCCCTTACCCCTCGGGGCCCCGGGGAAAATTTGGGCCCCAGAGAGGGCTCTGCTTATCGTGAAAAGCAATTCAAGAGAAAAAACTCCCCTCGAAAACATCAGCAGTAATGGAGAGTATTTTACTCCCCGAACTAGGGGCGAGCTCTGGCAATCGTTTTCGGAAAACTCCCCCTTTCCTTGACGACCCCTCGCGCGATGAAATGACCAATATACGATAAAAAAATTTGACGACCGCGACGGTAAAAAACCCCCTTCGTTTCCCCCTTTCCCTGGGTGGTTTGACCAAATGGGTTCTTCTCCCCCCACCCCCCAGGGTAGAGTGGGGCTTATGACCTAACGGGGGTTTTGCGTCCTTAAACCAAATAAACATTGAACATGTCTCTCCTGGAGGAAAGGGTGAACTAGGGCCGGGGGCTCTAAAATTTTGGGGGACTTTTTTATTCCCTTTCCCCTTTAATAATTATATTTTCACCCCTACAGTGGCGATTTACAACATTAAAAGTATAGGCCCCTTCGCAACGCTTTTTTTAGTCCGTAGATGGAAGCTTTTGTAAGTTTTTTGTTTTGTGGGACTACTTTACCTTTTCAAATGCTTTTTTTAATACTTTTAGGTGATTGTTGTCAATTTCTATTGTTACTTGTTATTTTTATTATAAAACTAAAAAAAAACGTATTTAAAACCTTTTTTCTATGGTTTTTTTGGCAAATTTTTTCCCAAATTTTTTTTTCAAAAAGCAATTACATCACCATTCATTTTGTTCATGTAAAAAATGAACGTTTTACCCCCCCCTTTTTTTCAGAATCGCCCAAGTCACGGGGAAAATTTTGCACTTAAAATCGAAAAAAAAAGTAAAGTACGATATTCATGAGAAATATTTTTTCGATTGTACCCAAAAAGTGGAGGTCTAAGTTCAGAGATTTTAAAATTCCCCTTTTAATTTCATCAAAACACATATGCCGTTTTCCCGGTGGGGGAGCGAAAACAAAAAAAAAACAAAAAAAAATGTAAAAAAAAAAAAAAACAAAAAAAAAAAAATTTGGGCTAAATTTTTTTTAGGGTCAGTGAAAAAGAAGTCTTTGTTGCTTCCAATAAAAAATAAAACACGTGCATGATTGAATGGGTTTTTTTTGTCAATTTTTAAAAATACCCGCGTCTTGGGTCGTGGAGAATTTCCCAGAGCATGCTCTGCAATATTGTACAAAGTGATTCAGGAAAAAAAGTCCCCTTTCGCAAATATAAGCTAAAAGAAGGGGAGTTTTTACCCTTGAAACTAAGGTAAGCTCTGGCAGTTGTCGCGGGGAACCCTTCCTCTTCCTTTACGACCTCCCGACGACAACGAAAACCAATTAACAAGAGAAGATGACAAAGTCATGACGCCCGCGAGTGGAACCCCCCCCCCCCATTTATCCACTTTTCCCCCGGGTGGGTTTTGACTACTCGGGCCCCCCATCCCCCCTTTTTCCCCAGGGTACACGGCACAATATGCCCAACGGGTTTCGTGCCCTTTATTAAAAAAAAGTAAAGAATTGATATTTGATTGTATTCTTTATGTTGTACCGGATAAAAGTTTTTGATGGAATTACAGCGATAATTCGTTTGTTTTTCTGTGTATTTTTCATTTTCATTTCCTTTGGGTTTATCTATTTTTTCCTTTTTTCTTTGAAAACAATGGAAACATTTAAAAACACCCTAAAATCTTTATTATTAAAAATATCACAGGAGGCGCAATATGAACCCCGGCGATCGCCCTATTTCTACGTCGCGTTCTAATTCCCATTGCAAATGTCTTGTTCCCTGAAGGACCTATTAAAAAACCCCTGTAAAATTCGATTTTTTGTGAATATGGGCCAACTGAAACTTAAAAAAAGGGGGCCCAGTGTCGTGTCCTCAGCTGGAGTGCCTTGTTTCCCGGTTGGTGAGAACCCCCCTCCTCGGGGCTCGATGGGGTGCAATTCCCATTTAGTTTTATAAACTATTTTGTCTGGTTTTGCAAAGTCCCCCTTTACTAAATGTTGTGTGCGTCGAGGAATGGGGTGGTGACATTTGAAAGTACATTGTCCCTGCGCGTTACATTTTCGGCCTGATCACTGTTTGTCAGGGCCCAAAACACGGTTTTTTTCTCTGACTTCTCAAGACAAAGATTTGGTTTCACCCCCACACTGCCCTTTAGTTACGTGATACGTGTTGGAAGGATTTACTGTTATATTTTAACCCCGTCGGGGGCCCCGGGGGAAAAATCTGGTCCGGGCTCGCTAAACGTAAAAGGCAAGGAATGAGATAAAGCCCAGCAACATCAGGGGGGATGTAGGGAGACTTTACCACGACGACAGTGACAACACGAACTAAGACAATGACAATGAGACTACGAGGCTGAACCCCACTTCCTCCCCCCAAACCCTGGTGGTTCCACCAGCTGGGCCCCCCCTTCCCACATCCCCAGCTTGAGAGGCACATCGTCATCGTATCGGGGACGCCCTCGTCATCGTCATCGTCATCGTCTCGTCTCGTCATCGTCATTGTATTCATTATGTTTTTTCTTTTATAAACATAGAAAAAATAAAAAAATTAAAATCACACCATAAACTTTTTTTAATTTACTTTCTTTGTCACAGACGGGGCCAAAATGCCATAACCGGTTTTTCGCCCTAGTTTTTCACGTCGTCGTATTTGCGATGATTTAGCCTTGTGTTATATCGTAGTTTTTTTAACATTTTAAAATGTTTTTTGTAAATTTTGTACTGTATGAAATGTTTAATGATGTAGTGGTTTGAAGAAAGAGAAGGTGTAAATACCTTAATTTCCTTATAATAAAACCCAAAAATCAAACAAACAATTTGGCACAAAGCCGGTTCTGCTAACGGGAAACCGGGGAAAAAACAGGAAAAGTCCATGACCAAACGTGAGTCAGAAAGGGAAGCACACATTTTTTTAAAAGAGGGGAGCTCTGCAAAACTCGGTGACCCTTCCCTCCCTGACGACCTCTAAATTTAACGATGACACAACGAACGTGACAAAGACGAAACATTTTCTCTTCCTCCCCAATCCCTAGGGTTAGACCTATCATTTGATTTCGGTTGACGGTCCTTAAACCAAATAATCCAATATCTAAAACCAAATCTTTTTTAACGAAACAATACCTCCATCAAAACTAAGGCGAGCTCTGTCCGGCGACACTTTCCCCTTCTCCCCTACCCTATTACCCCTTATTATGAAATTTGGAGACAAAATTTCTTAAAAATTCATTTGATTTTTTTTTAAAGGTCAACAAATAAACACTTACAATGTCACAGGTGGCGCATTATACCTCACGGTTGCGCGCCTTAATCCTTAATAGGTTTTATAAATGCAGCTACCCGACTCTTGTTTCCCACCCCAAGTGGGAGGAAGGTGTTGGGTAGCATAACCTTTATAGCTCCCTCTTCTTTGGGTTCTTCGCCACAGTGTATACTACCCAAAATAAATAGATAATATTTTTTTTTTACTAATCAAAAAAAAGTTCTCTCCACAAAGCAAAAAAAAATTCTTTCCAAAGAGTGTTCAAACAACACGTATGGACCCTCATCAAGGCCCTTTTTATAAATTCTTTTCTTTTTAAAATAAAACATATACCTAAAAAACCCCCAAAAAAACATTTAAATAATTTCAAAAGCACAGGCGGCGCAATATGCCAAACATGAAGCGCCCTAGTTTTTTCACGCCCCCCCCGTTGATGATTGTACAAAACCTTTTGATCCCCATCTCGCCGGGTAGAATGACCCAAGCTGGCTCTGCTAGTCGTAAAAGGCGATTCAAGAAAAATAGTCTACTTCACAAATATCAGCTAGTAAGAAGGGTGGTTTATTACACCCCGAAACTAGAGGCAAGCTCTGGCAATCGTCAACGGGGACACCTCCCCATTCCCATGACGACCGCCCCGACGAAGATGACAATGACACAACGAACGAAGACAAATACGTTGACGACCGCGAAGTGAGGACCCTTCATCCCCTTACCCGTGGCTTGTTCTGACCAGCATGGTCCCGCCTCCCCACTCAACTTAGGCTAGAGTGGTGCTTTATGACTTTACGGTTGACGCGACCATATTAAAAATAAAACAAAAAATACATTATTTATTTATTTATTTTAAATATGACACAGACGTATTTAATGTTAACTGATTGACACCATTTGCTACTAGTCTCCAATAATAATGGCATAAAAACCCAAAGTAAAAGCACAGGAAAAAAAGAGCTGTGAATACTTATGAACACCCGAATCCACCAACGCGATTGTAAATACCGTTCACGACGCATGCCTATATAGTAACAGAGTCGATAAAGAAGTTTCCCCGTTGAAACTTCTTTATCGACTCCGTTAGTACCAAACACCTTAGAACATAATAATGTTAGGCTCGGAGGTTCTTTCATCTGAGCTCTTTGCTCCGCCGCCAAGACCAGGGCCACTTGGAGCCGGATTGTGGGGAAAATACACAGTAATGGGAGCAGAAATACACTTTTAATAGACACCAAGACTTTTTAGAATTCGTTGTACAATTCCAAATATGGTATTTTATTAAAAAATTGGTAATCAATTATAATTAAAAAAAATAAACTATTGCGTACTATTTTCTTAGGCGGTGCACCACAAATGCGTTATTCGCCGCAGCACGTAGGAAAAATAATGTTTTATATTAAGAGGGCTGTGGATAAGGTATTGTTGAGAACAGACGCCAGTTTTTGTCTGTCTTGATTGGATTTCACACCAACAAAGTCGAGTTTGATTTCTCTGGACAAAATTACATTTCATTTTGTAATTCGGAAAGTAGATTAACCCACAGTTTGTGTTGATAACGAACGACGAAGGTCTCTCGGGTTTTTGGTCTGTTTGTATTGCGAGTTGTTCTTTCAGATAAGTAGGAATCTTGGATTAGGTCATCGATTTATTGTCTGGGCTGGCTGGTTGGTTTTTATCTGCAGACAATATTCAGCAAGCCAGACTTGGATACTTTGAAAGTTTTTTACTTTTCTGTTGCAACTCATGGATGTCAACGCTCAAATACCTATTTTAGTTCTATTCCTTTGGACGTCTGATCTTTTAAAGCTCACTCTCCCTGCGATCGTATGCTGGTTCTGTTGTGGTTCTGTCACATGCATGTCACACCAATCCCCGAGGAAGAATTTCTCCCAGAGCATGGCTCTGTTAATCATAAATGCCAGAAAAAAAAAGACCATCTCGCAAACAAACAACTAGCAATAAGAAGATTATCCCCTGAAACTAGAGGCGAGCTCTGGCGACATTCGTTGGGGACATCCTCTCCCTTCCCTTGATGACCTCCCAAAGACTCAAAGACGATGACAACCGCGATGAGAGAACCCCCCCTTTTCTCCTCCTATACTCGTGGCTAGCTCTGACCAGCATGGGCCGCGTCTCTTCCCACCCCCCTCCCGGCCCCCTAGGATAGAGTGGTGCATTATGACCTAACAGTTGACGCGTCCTTAGTTTAAATAAAAAAACTTTTTTTTTTTTAATAACAAATCTTTGTATAAAACCCAGGTTTCTAGTCCAGTCAGTAAGCCCTTTGAGTTTACGTTAGGTGTTGTTTGGCGGGCTTGTTTCTCACTTGCAGCGTGGGTGGAGGAGCTCATGCTGGTCAGAACCAGCCAGGAGCAGGAGGGTGGGGGGAAGGGGGGCTCTTACGTTGCCATCGTCTTTCCCCGTCTGAGCCCGGGGTAGAATTGGCCCAGAGCATGGCTCTGATAATCGTAAAAGGCAATTAAAGAGAAAAAATCCACCTTGCAAACATCAGCTAGTAAGAGGGGAGTATATTACTCCCCGAAGCTTAAGGCCAGCTCTGGCCATCGTCGTCGGGACAACTCTCCCTTCCTTGACGACCACCCCGACGACGATGACAATGACACAACGAACGATGACAAAGACGATGAGTTTTTATTTTTATTTGGATTAAAGATGCGTCAACCGTAAGGTCATAAAGCACCACTCTAGCCTAAGGGGAGTGGGGAGGCGAGACCTATGCTGGTCAGAACCAGCCACTGGGTAGGGGAAGGAAGGGGATGTCTCACGTCGCATTGGTCGTCATTGTCTTTGTCATCGTTCGTAGTGTCATTGTCATCGTCGCCCGGGGTAGTCAAGGGAGGGGAGCAAGGCCCCCGACAACGATTGCCAGAGCCCGCCTCTAGTTTCGGGGAGTAAGATACTCCACTCTTACTAGATGATGTTTGCGAGGTGGACTTGTTTGCTTGAATCGCCTTTTACGATTAGGAGAGCCAAGCTCTGGGCCAATTCTACCCCGAGCTCAGACGGAAAAAGACGACGGCGACGTGAGAACCCCCCTTCCCCCCAACCCCCTGCCCGTGGCTGGTTCTGCCAGCATGAGCCCCTCCTCCCATATCCCCTAGGCTAGAGTAAGGTACCTTACGGTTGACGCACCCTTTTCCAAATAAACCAAACCAAGTCACCCATGTTAAGGCATAAAAAAAATGCATCTTTTAATTTATCTTATCTTTTCCCCATTCTGCAAATCACCCGAACTTCTCCTAAAACACTTAAAAACTACTTAAAAGTTTCGTATTTTAAAATTAAATTATCTGCGGCGCAACTGTGAAGGACATGCCCCCCCCCCCCCACCTCCCATTCGATATAATATATTCCTGCGTGTACGCCACTGTGTGCGTGTCATGAGATTCGAACCCCCCGATCACTTGGGTGTACGCCACTGCTAGTGAGAGTATCGCATCCGCCTGTGCAGTGTGCATTCTACCGGGCAGAGTGCAGCACATGACTCACTGATGCACCGGCAATCTGACAAGTATAGGCTTCGTAGAGTCAGTAACGAACCTTCCACGGGCGAGGGAGGTCGTAGCTAGAGCTAGCGCGACGATGTCTAGTGTTATACCGTGTGTTATGTTCATAGTGTTCGTGCAGCTAGGTCTAGTGCGACGATAAGTGATAGACAGTGTGCTATTGTAGTAGCGTGCGTGTAACAAGGTTTATCGGGACGATATACTGAATAATACGACATTGCTATGGTGCTTACTGGACTGTGCTATGTTAGTATGCGTGCAGCTAGGGTTATCGCGAGTCGCGACAGTTTTTAGTGTTATATCGTGTGAGATTGTCGTTGTATGTGAAGCTAGGTTATAGTGACGATTTATACATTGATGATTTCTGTTTCTTAAAGTCTCATATTAATGCACTAAGGCTATTCGGGACGATGAGTGGTGATAGATGACGATGGAGGACGGTTACTAAAACATCATAATGTGTATGCGGGATACGAACCCACGTCCTCGTAGTGCCATACGCTTGAGACCAGCGCCCTAATCACATGTGCCACCGCGGACGGCATTATAGACTGGTTGGGAATGTAATGTGCTATGGAAATGGACTTGACAATGATCGATTGACTTCAAAAGGTAAGTTTAATTAATAAGGTGTTGGAGGGGGGGGGGGGCAGATTTTGGAGCTTTGTACAATAAATGACACCGTGTGTGTGCTATAGTGGGGAAGGGAGGAAGGGGGGGGGATAAGGGTTGGCTTGGTTCTCTCTGTTATTAGCCTTGTTGATCCTGGGATCGCCCGCGGTTGGAATCGTGTCCAAAAAAGTAGGGTCGGTGTTTCTCTGCTTAAAGTACAGGTCTGTGCTTGGACAATGCTCGCTCGTCGGGGGTGGCAGCGTCGACAGGCTTGGCTTGGTTTGTTTTAAATATTAAAATTATAAAACTTTTAAATGTTTTGCTACCCGTTGATGACATTTTTATTTATCTGTTTGTTTTGTAGAGGTGATATTCAACGATTGATGATATTTTTCTGTCGACGTTTCAAAGACCATTTGTCTTCTTCTTCATGACTTGAAATATTATTGAAGTTAATGAATTTACTCTTGTTTCTTGTTCTTTTTTTCTATCGTTACTTTTAAAGTTTTTTGATTGGTTAACCTAAAAAAGCTTCCTAAATTCACTGTCGATTGTCATTTTCTAGACAACTTTCCTATTTCGTAGTCTTCCACCCCAGACATGTTCCTCTTAAACCGGCACTATCTCTTGGACTGGGTCTATGATATCTTCTCTAATCGGTTTGGCTTCCTTACACTGTATTGTTTCTATTTTAGTGAGTGACTTTAGAACAGGATCCCATGCATGGCTAAGGACAAAACAATGATCCCAGTTGAAGTTGTTGGGATGTTTTTTATTTTCTATTGCCTCCCTAACCACTCGTGGCACTGCTGAATCTACCTTAAACAAAACAGACGTTTGATCAAATTGAATGTTTTTATCCAATTCTAAAGCGTGATCAGCTACAGCAGACAGGCGTTGATGTCTTTGAAAATCGTTTACTCCTCTTTCATCTCGAATTGCCTTAGCTGCTAAACCCAGTCGTATGTGTCGTTCATGCTCCTTTTATCCGGTTGATATTTTTCTCCCGGTCTCTCCAATGTAGACATCTCCACATTCACATGGTATCTTGTAAATTCCGCGACTGTCAAATTTATTAGAATCCTTAACGGGTCGAATGAAAGAGCTTATTTTCCTATCTGTACAAAAACTAGTCTTGATGAATTCTTCTTTCTCAGTAATCTACTTATTCTGTCCGTGGTCTTGTGAACAAACGGCAGCACTGCTACAGCCCTGGTTTCCACAGAGTCGACTTCGTTTTTTTTCCCTCAAATTGCATGTCCTTGAAATGCTTGTTTTATGATTTTGGGTGAATATCCATTCTGAGGAATGCATTTTCTAAAACCTCTAGTTCCCCGTGAATGTTGTTTTCATTGTTAAACGTTTCGACCTGATGGTGAGTGAATTTAAAACTGCCATGTTCTGTTTCGGGTGGTGGTGAGAATCGTCATGTAAGTAACGGTCCGTTTGTGCTGCTTTCTGTACACCGTGTGTGCTACCCTACCGTCCTCGCCTCTCTTAACCAGCACGTCTAAGAAACCAAGCTGATTGGCTGCTTCTATTTCCATAGTAAACGCAATGCTCTGTTCTTGTGAATTCATTTCTTCTAGTAATAGATCAAGAGATTCACTTCCGTGTTGCCAAATGCAATAAATATCATCTGTGTAACGTAGCCAACACTTCGGCAGGAGAGGTACTCGTTTTAGCAATTATCCATTAAAATATATTTGCCCTCCCCTTACCCGTGGCTGGTTCTGACCATCATGGGCCCCTCTCCCAATATCCCCTAAGCTATAGTTGTGCATTATTATCTAACGGTTGACGCGTTCCTTAATCCCAAATAACAAAAAAAACTAGTTACTGGAGACAGGTAGGAACCCATTGCTTAACCTTCTGTCTGTTAGTAATAGTCCCCACTAAAACTGAATGAGTTACACTCGGTACACCGCTACAAAACAACCCGATAAAACAAAATTGTCAACGGGTATAACCAGACATTTAAAAGTTTAAAAAATAAATTTTGTTTCGCTATTACTATCATCTACCTTATATTATGTTATTTAATGAATTTATAAACAATATTATCATCAAACACGATAAACTCATTCCATAAACTTTCAACTTTCATTCACAGGCGGCGCAATACGACCTAACCGTTGAAGCGCTATAGTTTCTCACGTCGTCGTCGTTCTTTACTTCTATTGTCTGCAGCGACATCTTGCCACCCCAGCAACATTGAGATTGTGTCTTGAAGCGATTGTATTTAAACTAGCACATAATTATGAACAGAAGCAACTTTACATATCTAACTATTTGAAATTGCTTAATCTTACCACAGGGAAGTAAATAAAACAACACTTTTTTTTAATTTACTTTTTCCATTACGAACTAAATATTCGATAATGTGTTAGATAGCGGACATGCCCATTTTTTTTTTTATATTTTCATTTCAATTCTCCTTTGTATTTTCAAAAACAATTGAAAATCGTTCCAGTCCTTCAAGTCAATCCTATCAAGGTCAACTTTATGCTTGAAGTTTATTGCCAGCATCTTGTTTCTCTATCAAATACATTTCAGTCCTGGAAACTAGCGCGGTGTCGACATGAAGGACTGTGAATAGCATTATGCATTTGTCTGTATTGTCGACAACACGTAAAGAGTAGGCCTACAGACAATTGTTTAGTCGGCCTCGTGTGGTTAGTGGTAGGTCTACCCTTGACCCGTGACCTTTTGGGCCCAGGCGACTTTGGGAAGGATAGATGTTATGTATTATTATTATTAGAGAGAATAGATGTAGATAACTATCGTTTATTGATGGAGCTCATTTTCTACAGCCCGGGGTAGAAATTGGCCCAGAGCATGCCAGAGTTTATCGCAAAAGCGAAATAGAGGAAAACCCATCTCGCAATCATCATCTAGTACGTAGGGGAGTATGTGACTCTCCGTAACTAGAGGTGAGCTCTGGCGGTCGTCAGTGACCTTGACCCCTTCCCTTAACGAACTTTCCGAAGACGACGACTATGACAACACGATGACAAAGACGGTGATGACCACGACGTGAGAAACCCCCTTTCGTCCTTCTACTCGTGGCCAGCATGGTACTTTCCTCACACATCCCCTAAGCTGGAGTGGCGCATTATGACCCTAATGGTTGACGCGCCCATAAACCTAATTAATGCAAAACATCGAGATTTGTTTTAACAGGATGAAGGTTGTTCCCAATGCACATCAACACATTTAACATTTACACACTGATACTAGGGTTATAAAGTATCATAACAAACTCATAAATGTCACCCATTGCTAGCAAAAGGATAGGTTATATTAATAACGAGATATTTATGAGACAACATTATGCCAAAGTTAGCCTAACCACAAAACTTTGATTATTTTAATTTAATTATGTCAAGCTAAGCAGATCCCATTGTTAGTAAGCTCGAATATTCATAACGACAACATATCGATGTCTTCTTAACAGGAGTTTTGTTGAATGACAACCTAAACATATTTTGTGTAAATGCGCCTTTAATAATGTTCAGTAAATCTGATCCCTGTGGCTGGTTCTGACCAGCATGGGCCTCTCCTCCTCTCCCTCCCCCTAGGTCAGAAAGGTGCATTTGACCTAACGGTTGACGCGTCCTTAATCCAAATAAACCAAACATTTAAATTATTTATTTATATTAAATATGAATAAAACGTATTTTATGTAAACTGATTGACACCATTTACTACTAGTCTCCAAAATTAGTTAAGCGAGCGAAGCGAGCGTTTCCATTTGTACTCTGCCGGAAAAAATAGTCACTTTTGTTTGTTTGTTTGTTTGTTTGTTTTTATTTTTTTTTGTATGTCTCGCCATAACGTTCGAACGGAGGCTCGGATCGAGTTGAAATTTTGACCATCCGCAAGCTTCGTTCTCGATTGAATGCCATTAGTTTTGTGGCAAAATCGTTCAAAAAGTTAAAAAGTTACATTAAAGTTAATCGAAAGTTTTTTCTCAAACTAAATGGCGACAAAATCTGAGATGGCCAAATTATTTAGAATGTCCGTCCGGTCACGAATATGTTAATTTTGTTTTTTTCCGATAAGTAGTGTAGATGGAAATTACATTATAACAAAAGTTATGTAACCATGGCAACGAAAGACGCGCGAATTTTTCTGATGCACTTCCACCTAGAAGTAATCAAAATACTTTCGAGGAAGCAGCCCTATTATTTGTCAACAAAGAGTTTAAATAGTTTTCCCAAGGAGTCAAGGTCCTCTAGATGGCGGTGGATTTTAACCACAAAGTAAGGATTACACACGGGTTTACCGAATACCTTGGCAATAATAAATAATATTGAAACATGGCCCTGTGGACAGCGAACGTCGCAAATTTTTAATTAAAAAAAAAAAATGCAATGTGGGTCTTGCTATAGCACGTGCTCGCTTATCAACGCGTCCAACTGAGCGTTTCCTACTTTTAAATATGGAACAAACGTGTTTTATGTTAACTGATTGACACCATTTGCTACTAATCTCCCAAATTTTAATGGCATAGCAACCCAATGTAGATGCACAGGAAAAGAGAGCTGTGTATACTTATAAACACACTCATCCACCAACGCGATTGTAATAACCGCGCACGACGCGGGCCTAGTAACAGAGTCGATAACGAAGTTTCCCCGTTGAAACTTTTTTATCGACTCTGTTAGTACCGAACACCGTAGAACAATAATAATGTCAGGCACGGAGGTTCTTTTATCTGAGCTCTTTGCTCCGACGCCAAGACCAGGGCCACATATTGCACGATATTGCACACGATATTGCCCAGACGCCCGATGGCTCTAACCCCCCCCCCCTTTACCCTTCCTCCCCCCAACAACAAAAGTTGACATACATTTTTGTTTTGTATTTTTATCGCGATCTGACTAACTTTGGTTTTTCTAAATCCGAAAATGGATGTGTCCCAGCAGCCCAGAGTCGATGGCTCAAACACCCCCCCCCCCCCACTTTACCCCCTCCCCCCTCCAACAACAAAATTTTGACATTTACATACATATTTGTTCGTACTTGAACGCGATTTGACTAACTTTGGTGTGCTGAAACAAAAAAAAAATGTTGCCCGGACGTTCAAAGAATTTAGTCCCCCACTACCCCTACCACTGACCTCTTACCCCAAACAAAAAAATTTAAAATTTACATTTGCAAACATTTGTTTATTAGTAGGGGGGCAAAAGGTATCCCGTGCATCTTTCGTGGAAGAGTTTTGCGGTAAGTTGTATTCTATTAGGTAGTTTGGATAAAGTTTTTTGGGACTTTCCTTGCAGGCCATGCTATGCTGCAGAGGGCGTCGGGGCGTCGCGACGCCCTTTCACGTTTTTTAAGAGGGATGATTTTTTATCTCGTGTGCCTTTCGTGATAGAGTGTTGCGGTAAACATATTTTATTAAGTAAGAGCAAAAAAATTTTTTGCACCTATTTGCAGGTCCTGGTATGCTTGAAAGGGCGTCGGGAGCGTCGCGACGCCCTAAACGTTTTTTAAGAGGAATTATTTTTTATCTCATGTGCATTTCGTGATAGAGTATTGCGGTAAACTGTATTCTATTAAGTAATGACAAACAAGGTTTTTTCACCAACCTTGCAGGTCCTGGCACGCTTCAGAGGGCGTCGTGGGCGTCGCGACGCCCTTTAAACGGTTTCTGAAAGGGGAAATAAATTTTATTCGTGTCCCTTTCGGCTAGGTGTTGCGGTAAATTTTTATTCTATTAAGAATAGCATACAATTTTTAGACCTACCTTTGCGGTCTTGCACCTTCGAGGGCGTGGGGGGGTGTCACCCCCCCCTAAAAACGCTTTTTAAAGGGGAAATTTTTTTTTTATCGCAGGCCTTTTGTGATACAGTGTTGCGGTGAATTGTATTCTTTTAAAGAAATAGCATCAATTTTTAGAACCAAACCTTTGCGGGGCCTGGAGGCCTTCAGGGGGCGTCGGGGGCGTCGCGAGGGCCCTTAACTTTGAAAAAGATGTTTGTTTTTTTTATCACGTGTCCTTTCGTGATAGAGTTTTGTGTAAACTTATTCTTTAAGAAATATCATTAAAATTTTTTAAACCTACCTTCCCGGTCCTGGTACGTTTCCCGGGGGCGTGGGGGGGCGTCGCGACGCCCTATCTTTTTTTAGAGTGAGTTTTTTTTTTCGTGTACCTTTTCGTGATAGGTTTGCGGTAAATGTATTCAATTAAGAAATATCTTAGGTTTTTTGCATCTATTTTGCAGGTCCTGGTACGCTTCAGAGGGCGGGGGGGCGTCGCGACCCCATTTAACGATGAAAAGATGCTTGATTTTTTATCACGTTCCCTTTTCGTGATAGATATTGGGGGTGAACTGTATTCAATTAAAAAATTCATTAAAGTTTTTTGCATCTACCTTGCGGGTCCGGGTACGCTTCAAGGGCCGTCGGGGGCTCGCGTCCCCCCATAACGTTTTTAAGAGTGTTTTTTAAAGAGCCCTTGCAGAAAACTAAACCAGAAGGAAGGTGATAAAAACATTTAAACTTTTACTTAAGAATCAGAAAAACGCAATACTCTTTAACGAAAGGTACACAGATATAAAAAAAGCATTTTTATCAACGTTTTAGGGGCGTCGTGACGCCCCGACGCCCTCTGAAGCGTGCCAAGACCTGCATAGTAGGTTCAAAAAATTTGTATGCTTTTTATTTAATTAGAAACAATTCACCGCAACATTCTAGCACGAAAGGAAAACGAATAGAAATTTCATTCCTTTTTTCAGAAAACCCGTTTTAGGGCATCGCGACGCCCCCGACGCCCTTTCAAGCTACCAGCCCTTCAATTGGTTAAAAAAAACTTGTTACTATTATTAATAAATATATTTACCGAAATACTCTATCTGAAAGGACACGAATAAAAAAAATAATCTTTATTATAAAAAACCCTTATAGGGCCGCGACCCCCCCGACGCCCTCTGAAGCGTCCCAACCTAAAAAGTGGGTTTCAAAAACTTGATTGCTTTTACTTAAAAAATTTTTTACCCAATACTCTATCACAAAAAGGTTACCGAGATAAAAAACATCATCTAAAAAACGTGATAGGGCGTCGCGACGCCCCCGCGCCTCTAAATCGTACGGGACCGAAGGTAGGTTCAAAAGATTTGAATGATATTACTAAATGAATACGTTTCCCGCAATACTCTATCGGAAAGGCACACTGATAAAAAATCAACATCTTTATCAACGTTAAAGGGGTCGCGACCCCCCCACGCCTCTGAACCTCCAGGCCCTGCAAGTATTCTAAAACTTTTTGCTATTATTTAAATAGAATAAATTCACCGCAATACTTTTTCAAAAAAAGGAACTGCATAAAAAATAACCCCTCTTTAAAAAAAGCGTTTAGGGCGTCGTGACCCCCCCGACGCCCTCTAAAAGGTGCCAAGACCTGCAAGGTGGGTGCTAAAAACTTGTATGCTATTTTTTAATAGAATAAAAATTCACCGAACCTCTAGCACAAAAGGTACACGAGATAAAATTCTTCCTCTTTTCAAAAAAAACCTTTTTTAAAGGGGCGTCGCGACGCCCCCGACCCCCTCTGAAGCGTGCCGGGCCCTGCAAGGTTGGTAAAAAAAAACCTTTTTTGTCATTACTTAATGAATACGTTTCCGCAATACTCTATCACGAAATGCACTGGATAAAAAAAAAATTTCCTTTTTAAAAAAACGTTAGGGCTCGCGACGCTCCCGACCCCCCTTTCAGATCCCGGGACCTGAAAAATAGGTGCAAAATTTTTTTGCTCTTACTTTAAAAAAATATAGTTTTCCGCAACACTCATCACGAAAGGCACACGAGTAAAAAATCATCCCTCTTTAAAAAAAGTGTAAGGGCGTCCGGGCGCCCCCCACGCCCTCGCAGCATAGCATGGCCCGCAAAGGAAAAGGGAAAAAACTTGTTTCCTACTACCTTATAGAATACCACTTACCGCAAAACCTTCCCGAAAAAAAGCACGGGAAATAAAATCATACCTCTTGCCCCTACTTATACTTAAATTTTTCTTACTAACTTCGGGGGTCTAAACCAAAAATAATTTTTTCCACCTTGTTGCCTCCCCCACCCCAACATCCCCCCAAAAAAATTTTATGTCTAAATTTGCATGCAACTTTTTAAAAAACTGTTGGGGGGGTTTAAGGGGGGGGGGGTTTTTTATTTTATTTTTTTTATTTTTGTTCCGAACACTTATTTTTTAAATGTATCACAGGATGGGAGAAAAGAGCAGAGCTCCAAAAAACACTTGTGATGCCAACCTTATAACAAAAAATATAATAAAGATAACAAAATTTTTACAATCATTAGAAACCCTTAAAAATAGAAAATAAGTAAAAATATAATTCAATGAAAAAAAAAAATTATTAAAAAAAAAAAATTTGAAAAAATTTTCAATTTTAAAGAAAGAAAAACAAGTTTTTTAAACCAAACCCCTTGCAGGCCCCGGGCACGCTTCAGAGGGCGTCGGGGGCGTCGCAAACGCCCTTTTAAAGGGTTTTTAAAAAAGGGGAATGAATTTTTATCTCGTGTACCTTTCCGTGCTGAGGGTTGCGGTAAATTTTGTATTTATTAAGAAATAGCAAAAGTTTTTTAGCACCTACCTTGCGGGTCTTGGCAGGGTTCAGAGGGCGCCCGGGGGTTTCACGACCCCCTATAACGCTTTTTTAAAGGGGAATTTTTTTTTTTAATCGAAAGGGTTGCCCTTTTTGATACAGTTTTGGGCGGTGAATTTATTTATTAAAAAATAGCATACAATTTTTTTAGAACCTCCTTTTCGGGTCCGGGGTTTTCAGAGGGCGTCGGGGGCGTCGCGACGCCCAAAAACCCGTTGATAAAGATCCCTTGATTTTTTATCACGGGTGCCTTTCTTTGTAGAGTATTGTGGAAAACTGTATTCATTTAAGTAATTCATTTCAAATCTTTTAAACCTACCTTCCCGGTCCTGGTAGGGATTCAGAGGGCGCCCGGGGGCTTTCGCGACGCCCTAAAAACTTTTTTTTGAGTGATGTTTTTTTTTTTCGTGTACCTTTCGTGTAGAGTATTGCGGTAAACTGATTAAATTTAAATTAATATCATTCGGGTTTTTTTGCATTTTTATTTTGCAGGCCCCGGTACCTTCAGAGGCTTTCGGGGCGTCGCGACGAAAATTTAACAAAGAAAAAAGATGCTTGATTTTTTTTCAGGGGGGGACCGGGTGATAGAGTTTTTCGGGAACGGGATTCAATTAAAGTAAATTCTTTTAAAATTTTTTGGGGGGGGGAATCTCCCTTTGGGCAGGGCCCTTTGGGTACGTTTTCAGAGGGCTTTGGGGGGGCTTTTCGCGCCCCCCCTTTAAACTTTTTTAAAGAGGGGTTTTTTAAAGAGTCCTTGCAAAAAAACCCTAAGCCCAGCAAGGAAGGTGATAAAAAAAACTTAAACTTTTACTTAATAAAATACAGATTACCGCAATACTTTTTTAAAGAAAGGTACACGAGATAAAAAACAACACCCTTTATCAACTTTTTGGGGCGTCGTGACGCCCCCGACGCCCTCTGAACCCTCCCCCGACCTGCATAGTGGGTTTCCCCTAAAAATTGGGAAATGCTATTATTAATAAATAAAATTTCACCGCAAAAATTCTAGCACGAAAGGAAAACGAGATGGGAAAATTCATTCCCCTCTTTCAAAAAACCCTTTTTTAAAGGGGCATCAAAAACGCCCCCGACCCCTTTCAAGCATACCAGGCCCTCCCAATGTGGGTTTAAAAACTTGTATACTATTATTTAAATTTAGAATATAGTTTTACCAAAATTTCCCCAAATCATAAAAGGAAACAGATAAAAAAAATAATCTTTATTAAAAAACCAAATAGGGGTCGCGACCCCCCCGACGCCCTCTGAAGCGTACCAAAACCCGCAAAGTGGTTCAAAAATTTGATTGTTTATTATTTTAATGGGAATATAGTTTCCCACAATACTCTACCCACGAAAGGGTAAAACGGGGATAAAAAAACATCATTTCCTAAAAAACTTTTAAATAGGGCCGCGACGCCCCCGGGACCCCCCCTTCTGAATCGTCCCAGGCCCTGCAAGGTATTTTTCCCAAAAGATTGAATGTATTCTAAAAAGAATACAGTTTACGCAATACTCTATCGGGAAAAGGAAACACGTGATAAAAAATAAGCCCCTTTAAAACGTTAAGGGGGGTTCGCAAAACGCCCCCGACGCCCTTAAAACCCTTCCCGGGACCCCCCAAGGGGGGGTTTAAAATTTTTATGCAAATTATTTTAATAGAATAAAATTCACCCCCCAATACTTTTAAACAAAAGGAACATGCGATAAAAAAAAATCCCCCCTTTAAAAAAAGCGTTTTTTGGCGTCGTGACCCCCCCCGACGCCCTTTCTAAAAGCTTTGCCAAGCCCTGAAAGGTAGGTGCTAAAAATTTGGTATGCTATTTTTTTAATAAAAATACAATTCACCGCAACACTCTAGCACAAAAGGGTACACGAGATAAAAATTCTTTCCTTTTTTTTTCAGAAAACCGTTTAAAGGGCGTCGCGACGCCCGACGCCCTCTGAAGGGGTGCCAGGACCTGAAAGGTTGGGGGAAAAAAACCTTTTTTGTCATTATTTAATAAATACATTTTCCCGCAATACTCTATCAAAAAAATCCCAAATTTGAGAAAAAAATTTAATTCCTCAAAAAAAAGGGTTATGGGGGGCGTCCGCACGCCCCCCGACGCCCTTTTTCACCCCCCCCCAAAACCAGGACCTGCAAATGGGTTTGAAAAAAAATTTGTTTGCTCACTTAAAAAAAATTATGTTTTCCCGGGGGAAACACTTACACAAAAGGCACACGGGGAAAAAAAATCACCCCCCTTAAAAAAAGGTTTTTAAGGGGCGTCGCGACGCCCCCGAGGGCCCTCTGCAGACATAGCATGGCCGAAAGGAAAGTGCAAAAAACTTGTTTTCCTACTCCCTTTTAAAAGAAAAAAAAAAAACCAAACCGCAAAACTTTCCACGAAAGGCAGGGGAAATAAAACCCTTTCCTCTTGTCCTCTACATATACTTAAAGTTGATCTTACAAATTTTCGGGGGTGCAAAACCAAAAAAAATTTTTTCCACCTTTTTGGGTTTTTCCACCCCTACACATCCCCGCAAAAAAAATTGTATGTCTAAATTTGCAGGAAAACTTTTTAAAAAACTTTGAGTTTTAACGTTTTTATTTTTTTATTTTTTATTTTTTCCCGAAAAACACATTCTTTGTTTAAATTTTTTAAAAAAACAAAGGGATGGCAAAAAAAGAGCGGAGCCCCAAAAACACACTTGGTGACCCCAAACCCTTTAAACAATAAAATAATAAAAGATAAAAAACTTTATTCCCAATTTAGAAAAACCTATAAAATATAAAAAATTTAAGAAAATAAATTACACTTCAAAAAAAAAAAAAAAATTTTTTTTTTTTTAAAAAAGGGGGAATCATTAAAAAGAAATTTGCAAAAATTTAAAATTTGTAAAGAAAAAACATGGGGTTTTTGGAGGGCAGTTTTAAAAGAGTTTTAATGAGGGGGATCCCCCTTTTAAATTCCAAAAGGAAAAAGCATTCCATTCATTCCCAAGTCTGTAGTAGAAGCCTTTTTGGAAAGGTTGTTCTTGCAAATGGAGGTTGAAAATTTAAATCCTTCCCAAATTTTCTCCCTCCTCGACTAAAAGACTTGCAATCTTGCTAGGGGTTTCCAGATCAATATTTAAAGTGAAAACATTCCCCATAAAAAATTTAAAAATTTCCCTACTTTTTTCCTGAAAACTTTTCAAGAAATGGAATGTCTAAAGATGTACTTTCCTTGCAGTAGAAACTTCACTTTAAAATTTTTGTCCTTGCAGCTTTATTGCGGTTCTCGACTTTGTAACGCCCCAAATTTTTGTTTTGTTATAATCTGATGTGGGTTTCCCATGCGGGAACGGGCGTAAAAGGAGAGGGGCCCTCATTTAATCCCTAAGTACAGCCCTTTTTAAATACGGGAACGTGGCTTTGATAAAGGGTTTTTTTTTGCTTTTTAAAATAGATTTGTCGGGGGTTTTTAGCTTTTAATATTTCAGTATCCCGTATTCCATTTTAGATCACTAGTTATTGTGAATACCAATAATTTGGGCACCATTTTTTTCCCAGTTTTGGGGAAAAACAGTTCATTTGAAAATTTGGCTTTTTCTGGGGAACGCTTTGGGGAAAATCCACCCCAAAAATATGTAAAAAAAGCAACGGCCCAACCAAAACCCTTTGAGGTACTCCGGAAGTCAAGTTACGGGAGGTTTGTTTTCCGCCCCTTTGGGAAAGGTTTTCCCTTTTTGTTCTACTTTTAAAGGAAATTTTCCCCAACCAAAAATAGAAAATGAACCACTTTTTCCCATGTAATAAAATTTTTTTTAAGAGAATTTTTTGCGGAATCTGGTCAAATGCTTTTGCCCAAAACTAGCACCCCACTGCATCTACTTGCTTGCACTTTGGATCTTCAAGAGCATACTCCCAGTTACAAAAACCCTTTGGAAAGAAGAGTTGAGCAAACCGACCTGGAACAAACCCATGCGGGTTTTCATTAAGGTTTTTGCACTTGTGAGGGTTTTTTAAAAACTTCTCGAGAAAGATACGTTCCAAAAATTTTTCAAACAACTGATTTAATGATATCGGCCTGTAGTTTTTAAAAGTTTCTTTTTTTGCCAAATTTTTAAAAAACCGGGATTACATTTTTTACACGCCATCTGAAGGGACTTTTCCCCCCGTAAAGGATAGGTTTTAAAAATTGCATAAAGAGGGGGAACAGATGCCGCCCCACATTTATAAATTGGAGGAATCCCTCTGGGCCCGTAGTGAATTTAACTTCTAAGGCATTTAAGTCCTCTTTACTGTACTGTGTATGATTCTTGGGGTTTTTTTAGCGGGAATAAATTTTTTTTAAAAATCTGGGTGATTTTGGGGTTGCCCCACCCAAAGCAAGTTAAAATTTTTTTTGAAATTTTTATTTAAATGGTTCAGTAACTTTTTATTTTGATTCAAACACGCCATGGGGTTTAAAATGGAGAGGAGCTTTAAGATCCATTTTTTTTGAAAGTAAAATTTTTTCCATAATTGTTTAGAAATTTGATTTTGGTAAATTCCAAATGTATTTAATTTTGGGCATTGCGTATTTTAGTCTTTAAATTTGTTTTCCGGGGGGTGTGGTTTTAAATTGTGCCGCAGTCTTGATCATTAACCCCTTTTTTTTCCCTGTTTTATGAAAATTTTTCCCGTGTTTTTTAGGTTTCAACAATACTCTTGCTAATCCCCGGAACCCGTTGCCTTTCCCTTGAATGTTTCAAGTAGGTTATTAAACATTTACACAATCCCAGAAGACTTCCCTTTCCCTTTCCCGCCCAAAAAGTTTTTATATCATTGTTAAAGTAATTTTGGATCCGTTTAGCTTAAGTTTGTTTGAAGGGCCCAATTTTTCTCTTTTGTAATTTTAAAACCCCTTCTTTTAACATTTTTGGGAATGACTTTTTTGTGCGAAAAATTCCCAAATTTTTTTCCCGCCGATGATCCCCAATTCGGGGGATTGGGCTGTACATTGTCCAAATTAAATTTAGGGTTATTTCACAACACGAGGGAAAAATTTACTCTTTTTCCACGTTACCGGGTTGGTTCTGTCCAAACTGGGTTTAAAAAATGGTCATAAAAAAGATAGAAAAGATTCCGCAAGATTATTTTCGCTGTTTGGGGGAGTACAATTCCATTTTTAAAAGCGATGTTGAAATTCCTAAATAGTAGAAAATTTTAGAGTATTCCTGTTGGTGGTCTTTAAATAGCTTCAAGACGTTAATAGTTTTCATTTTAAAATTTGGCCCAGATATAGCTTTTCTAATCGTAAAAGGCGTCCAAGAGAAAAAGACCAACCCATCCCCAAATCAGTAGTAAAAAGGAATTTTGTATAATACTCCTCGAAACCTACACTCAAAAATTTTATGGTTTTGAAAAACCAAAATAATTTTTGGGGTTTAAGGGATTTGGTTAAAATTATTTAAGTGTTGTATTTAAAATTTTTTTAGTTGGTGGGTCACCCCCCCCAAAAAATTATGCAAGAGATGTTGAGATAAATATTCTTTTGTTTAAAAATAGGGTTTTGGGAAAAACCCCAAAAAAATTTTTAAAATTTAAATCTCTTTTAGTTGGTATCCACAACCCCGTGCTCCCCGTAAACGTTTGTAGATAAAAGGGCAAAGGGTTAAATAACTGTATGTTTTCTCCCCTGTCTCAGGTTTGAGGCTCGATGGGGGCGGATTTTAACTACTCGTTTCCCAAGGTACATTGCTATTGCAGGTGCTGGCTAATGAATGGTACAAAAAATTCGTGCAGTAACAATCTTCTTCGTAATTAGTCTAATTAAAATCGTTACGATTATTCATTTTTACCTTCATTGAGTTGTTTTGCCGTAAAATGAAAAGAAGTGGAGGGGGAAGATGAGGAGGCCATTTCCGACAACTATTCGTTTATTTATAACAACCTAATTTTGGGTAAAATTTTTTAAAGTATATTATTTATAACCAAGTTTTAAAATCAAAACAACTACAGTAAATTGTTATCCCAACCAAATAATAGTTATGCATGCTAAAGTTTTATGGTTTCATGAACAACTTGTTTTAGTTGATTCAACTAAACAACAATAACTAAATTATTTAGTTACTGTAACCCATAATATAGCCTCATAAACTTTTAGCTATAAAACTCGTGTGTCCAAGTCATCATTTGGTACAAGACATCCAATTATATTTAGAAAAACTACGGGAGTGTTTCCCGACTAAACAAAACGAGAAAAAAACCTCTTAGGGTTATGTAATAGAGTTTTGCTGGATACCTGGACACGTGGGCATAGAGGGAAATAAACACGCTGATCGGGCTGCTAGGGAAGCTTTCCAGCCTCGCGACGTTAATTTCAATCTATTTCCCGTTCCAGATGTCAAGAGTGGATTCAATAAAGATTGTTGGATTTGCGACAAGCATCATGGAATGTGTTGCAAAATAACAAATTGCGTAGTGTGATGCCCACATTGACTTATAAAATTCGTCCACCTAACCCCGTCTGGGCCCGGGGTAGAATGGCCCAGAGCATGGCTCTGCTAATCGTAAAAGGCGATTCAAGAGAAAAAGTCCACCTCGCAAACATCAGCTAGTAAGAGCGGAGTATCTTACTCCCCAAACTAGAGGTGAGCTCTGGCAATCGTCGTCGGGGACCTTGCCCCCTTCCCTTGACGATTTCCCCGACGACGATGACAATGACACAACGAACGATGACAAAGACGATGACGACCGCGACGTTAGAAACCCCCCTTCCTCCCCTAACCCGTGGCACCAGCATGGCCCCTCCTCCCCCCCTAAGGCTAGAGTGGTGCATTATGACCCTACGGTTGACGCGTCCTTAACCCAAGTAAACCAAAATAACCTTGTTCCTTCCCTTGACGACCCCTTGACGACGATGACGACAATGACACCACGAACGAAGACGAAGACAATGACGACCGCGACGTGAGAACCCCCTTTTCCTACCCTTACCCGTGGCTGGTTCTGACCAGCATGGGCTCCCTCCTCCCCCCTCTAACCCCTAGGTTAGAGAGGTGCATTTGACCTAACGGTTAAAGCCTCCTTGACCGTCCCAAAAAATCGTCCACCTACGTATCGACTCTCACGTAGACAAGAGGTGGTAATGTCTAGAATTCGTATAGGCCACACACGTCTAACTCACGGATATCTCTAAACCAGAGAAAAGGTTGTTCCCAGATGAGACACATGTGATGTATCTTTAACCGTACATATGCCAGCAGAATGTACAAAATATGATGCCTTGCGCACGCAATTTGATCTCTCCCAATCATATGAAGAACTTCTATCATATGATAACGGCGACAAACTTTCTAAATTTCTCATCCATAGTAATCTATTTAACAAAATTTAATTCACATCATACACATTTCTTTCTTTTCTTTATTTTCATTCACATATTATACATAACTTTTATTTTGCTATTATTTTCATCAACACCAATTTATTTTGTTATTTATACACTTAGAAAACAGTCTAATCATCAAACATACCTGCATTAACTCATCTCATTTACTTTCAGTCACAGGCGGCGCAATATGACCTTACCGGTTGAAGCGCCCTAGTTTCTTACGTCGTCGTCGTTCTTCGAACTTATTTTTTTCCGCAAGATGCCTAGTTAGACACCTCAAGAGGGGCATGCATTACACACTGGGTAGTCTTCCCACAACGAAAAAAGTTATTCTCCCCTTTCCCTTGACGACCACACCGACGTCGATGACAATGACACAACAAAACGAAGACAAAAACGATAACGATCGCGACGTGAGAAACCCCCTGTCCTCCCCCTAACAGTGGCTAGTTTTGACCAACTAAGGCCTCTCCTCCCCATATCCTCTGGGCTAGAGTGACGCACGAAACCAAACGGTTGACGCACCCTTAATCCCAATTTAAACCAAAAATATTACTCCCCGAAACTACAGGCGAGCTCTGGCAGTTGTCGTCGGTGACCTCTTCCCCTTCCCCTTTCTTATCCTTATCCTCGTCCTTATCCCGAGGCCTAACGGTTGACGGTTCACGCACCTTACTCCAAAGAATCAAAACAAAAACTAAATACACAATGAATTCAATTTATTAAGTTTTCAATATCACATGCGGCGCAATTTGATCTAGCCGGTTAAAGCGCCATAGTTTCTGAGGTCGTCATAAAACTCGTGGAAAATCTGGTGAATTGTAGTATGTTGCCATTAGCACTGAATTTGATCCATCCCAATCATATGAAGAACTGCTATCATAATATGATAACGGACTTCTATCATATGATAACGGCGACAAACTTTCTACATTTCTCATCAATAGTAATCAATTTAACAAAATAATTCAACTTTCAATATCATAGACGGCGCAATATGACCAAACCGGTAGTTTCTTACGTCGTCGTTGAATTTGAATGATGAATGTTTGATTGGATATTGCTAAACCAGGCATCGCTTTTCAAAGCTGCCGTTTGCGGAAAGGTGTTGCTAATCGACGGCCGCTAATTAATGGAAATTTTCATTTTGTGTTTCCCTATGTCATTGAAATCAGCTGTGCACCCGAGCCTACACAATGCCCGTGTATGCCCTACTCAATTTGGGTATTTACTGCTATTAAAGTCGATCGATGGTAACTGCGCATGTGATAGATATCCTTCAGATTCCAGGTACTGCAAGATGAGATTGATTTGTGAGTTGAGCAAAAAACTTTTTGGGCCTAACGGTACTAGTTTTTTATTTATTGCGTTTTGAAATGCGTTGGAATTCCCCATCTTATGCATTGTAGCTGAACAGAAACCAACACTCTCAACCCCATATCGTTGCGTTACATCGTGACCCGTAAACGAATATTAACAAATTTAGGTGCAAAATGTAGATAAATTTTTTTTTAAATTCGTCTGACGGTATTTTTCTTTTTCTTGCACTACCCGTGGCCTATACTGATAGATAGATAGATAGATAGATAGATAGATAGATAGATAGATAGATAGATAGATAGATAGATAGATAGATAGATAGATAGATAGATAGATAGATAGATAGATAGATAGATAGATAGATAGATAGATATTTTTATTCACTTAGACTAGTACAGTGAACAAGTATAACTCTTTGCAGAGAAAGTGAATAGTATTATTAATAATTAATAATAAAAGTGATGGTAATTATAATGATATACCACAGTGTTAGAAGAAAGAATAGTTGGATATAAAGCATAATTGGTAATTGATATGGCTATTGATATTGATATGTATGATGATTGATAATATTGATATATATATGATGATGTCATTAATGATTAATAATGATAAACACAGTGTTTATGTTAAAGTAGAGTAGATGCAAAACAATAGCATGCGCTACTATAGATTAAGAACTCATATATAATAAAGAAAAGTTGGATATAAAGCAATTTTTGATGTGATATTGTGATAATAATTGCTGATGGCACAGAAAACAGCAATGATGTACAGTAGAATGTGTCTAGTATATATTGATATTTATATATATATATATTATATATATATAATTATATATATATATAATATATATATATATATATATATGGATTGTTGTAGGTTTTCGCGGCCCGTCATAGGATAAAAACAAGGATCTTGGGTAAAACCGCGTCGAAAATAAGATGAACCAGGGCAGAACCTGGGCGTCCACCGACGTTTCGTCTGTACTACGTCAGACATTTTCAAGGTTGACTGTGACTCTACGGAGGTTTGAGTCACAGTGGTTGGTAAGCAATAACCTCGCCGCCCCGCACCTTCAGCCGAGGCTATATAAGGCGGGCGCTGCGTGCTTGCCAACCACTGTGACTCCAACCTCCGTAGAGTCACAGTCAACCTTGAAAATGTCTGACGTAGTACAGACGAAACGTCGGTGGACGCCCAGGTTCTGCCCTGGTTCATCTTATTTTCGACGCGGTTTTACCCAAGATCCTTGTTTTTATCATATATATATATATGCAGACATTGTATTTTCGGGTAGTCCGTGTGGTTTTATTATTAGTTCCAACGTTTCGGGCAGTTCTCCCTGCCCATCTTCAAGGAAATTTGGAACTTATAATAAAACCACACGGACTACCCGAAAATACAATGTCTGCATATTCAATCCGTGAAAGTCTGCGATATAACATATATATATATATATATATATATATATATATATATGATGATTGATTGATTGATTAGTAGAGTAGATGCAAAATATGCCCTACTAGATTAAGAATTCATATAGAATAAAGAAAAATTGGATATAAAGCAATAATTGATATGATATTGTGATAAGAACTGCTAATGGCACACAATCACACATTCGTACATATTTTGTATAATATACAAAATCATATTATTATTCTCAACTATTTTTTTATATATTATTTATTAATAATTTCATATATTAAAAAAAGCTTATTTGGTTACTCTACAAAGTTTGAAGGTTGCTTTATTTCGGTAGGAGGTGTTACTCTCGTTCTCATTGTCGCACGATACATTTCGTGCGTTGCTTTCACGTCGCCCATGGTTTTAACGTTGAATGGAGACAAACACGACTCGTCGCCGTTTAAGGGGAATCAACCGGGTCGTTGAACGTCCAAAAACCTTGTTTTTTTGTTACGGCTATTTTCATGTATATTATAGAAACTTGAAAAAAAAAAGGGGAATTTTTTGGGGGGGAATTGGAGGGGTATTTGGGGGTTTCGATACCTTATATTTATGTGTTCTAATTCAAATCGTTAAATAAAACTACTGACTGAAACCAAATCAAATTTGGCACGCATTTAGAGTAAAGTGTTATAATTGCTCTGACTGCAGAAAAATTGAAATTTGTGCAATGGGTTGACAGCTATGAATTTTTTCGCGTACCTCTACGAATGTCATATAATATAGTGCTCGTTTCGTACACTGACGTTACTACAGCAAGTGACACACGTTATATAAGTCCCAGTCAGACCCTTGGCACGAAAGTGCACTTTCCAACGAGGTATAACACTTCAAAATTGGTCTAGGCACTATCGAGATCGAGCTGAAGTTCCGAGTGCATTGCAAAAACTTGAAAAATTTCTCGCGCATCAATCGCGGCGAAGATTCGACGCGTCCAACCACTGCCGCTCAGTGCTGCCGCTCATGGTCTCTCCGGCGAACTATCTCTACTTCGCGTCGTATTCTGACTGAGCGAAGCGATATTATCATAGAGAGTAAAAACGACCTTGGAGTGACGCTTAGAGCAGTGACACACACTACAGAGTATTACTGGAGTATACTGAGTAGCTAGCAGCCAATAATATTGTTTGCGTACGTTGTGATGACGGAATAAAAAAGAAGCGAACTAAACTTACTGAACTTGAACTAATTTTTCAACGATTTATGTAGCATAACAAAACGTCATTACAGACTGTGGTTCCCGTGCGTCTTTGATTGATTTTGTTGTTTCCCTGAAGCCTGTTTTAGATGGTCTAACGTTTTGTACAATTTTCTTGCAAGGACAAGAAGAATCCAATCTTGCATGGATAATTAAATACAAAACACCTCCATCTATTGATGATTTTTCCACGTCTCTTTGCTTGCTACATTTAATAATTTCGCGGCACCCCCTTCAGCCAAGTAGTAGTTAAGCATGTCTGGTAAACAAAATAAAACAAATTCAGCAATTTGATGTCAATTGCTGACTATGTTTAGTAAAAATAAATAACGTTTCAATTTGCTAGGAAACATAACTTGATTTGCTAGCTTTTCACCACAGACAATACACCAAGTCTTTCTACACACACTCTACTACTCTAGGTCTTTCTTCACCACCCCACCATGTGAATCCCATCGCTAAGTAGTTGCCGTCATCGGCGTCATACAACCGTGTTTTCACAGATTCTTATTAGCATCACTGCTCGCGCATTTAACTTATTTATGCAAACATTAGTTTTTACACGTCACTTCAGTCCATTCACTATTGGCCAATTTGGGGGTGGCAGCTAGCATAGGAATCGAGATCAGCATCGTTGCTGCGTGATTACGCAATATCCATTTTTCAATTGGGACCATTTTGAATAAAAACTATGCTAATCATTTGATTAGCTAGTAGCCTATAATTATTTTTCTTGGTGTAAAATTCATTATTCATTATTTACGGTATTTTTTATATTTCAAAAACTACTTGTTTTTACTGGTATGTACAAGGATTTCGCGGCACCTTGGTTGGGAACCACTGAATTTATTCATGAGTTACAAGGTTGCTTTACCAATAACAATTGTCAGTGATACCTAACTGGTAGCAGTTTTTCTAATTTTTGTGGAAATACCTGTCAAAAGCCTAAAACTGACCTGAAACCGACAGAGGTATATCCTATATGAGGTTACCGACAATGTCGGCTCGGGCGCTAAGCGTTTGACATTCGGGAGATCTCGGGTTCGAATCTCGCTGAGACCGGCAATCCTGACTGAAGGTCGTTTCCGAGTTTTTTTTAGTTGTAAATGCGAATGCAGGGGATTGAGTCCTCTTAAACAAACCCTCGAACGTTCCTTTCCTAACTACCCTAAAGGCTAAAGACGGCACTGTGCCCTACAAAGGCCATCTCGCTTGGCGAGAAAAAACAATAACATAATTATATAGATTTATTTAGTAGGTAACTCATTACACTTAAGACAAATTTCAGTGTGTAACTAATTCGATTGCCACCAGAATCATATCATATTTAACTTTAGTCATTTCAAACGTTCCCACAAAGTTTCATCAAGATCGGAGTAGCCGTTTGCCCGGACACGGACCAAATATCATGAAAATATTGCATTTAAAATTGGGAAAATAGTAAAAGTACGATATTCATTACAAATATTTATTCGATTGCCCCCAAAATCATAACATATCTAACTTGAGTGATTTCAAACGTTCCCATAAAGTTTCATCAAGATCGGAGTAACCGTTTGCCCGGCCGCGGACCAAATATCAAGAAATATCGCATTACAAATTGAAAAAAATCGTAAAAGTACGATATTCATGAGAAATATTTCTTGAAATGTACCCAAAAACGTGGCAGGTCTAAGTTCAGAGATTTCGAAGGTCCCCTACAATTTTCATCAAGATCGCATATGCCGTTTGCCCGGAATCGTGCGAACAAACAGACAGAAAAAAAAAAAAAAAAAAAAAAAAACATTGGAGCCAAATTTTTTGAGGGGTCAGTGAAATTGAAGTCTTCGCTTCGCTCATCCAACAAACAAACAACAAGACACTTGGCTTTCTAAGATTCTTATTTATTCGTTTCTGCGAGATTTATTGAACCATGGCCCCGGGTTTGAAATCGTCTCAGGATATATTTTTGAAATGATATTGTCGAATTGCACAACGCCACGGCAAAATTAAGTTAGCTCCGCCCAATAAGAAATATGACCATTGTTTACATATATGTCATTTATTAATATCACAGTGTGTACACGCTGTACTCTTTGTGTGGTATATATCAACGCAAAATTATTAGAATGAAAAAAATAAATGGTAACGAAAAAAATGTAATAAAGTTTACGTAGATGTTTACTTTGTGTAAAAATATGTCCTTATATGGAGCATCTAAAAGTTATTTTATTCCACTGTAGTAAACAAGAACACTTTTCTTCATTGCCAGTGTTTGAACTTTTGCTTTTGATTGAAATATCTAATTGCTTAGGAACCTGACATTGCCCCCCTCCCTCCTTATAAAGTTCAGCCTCGGAGATGAAGTAACACGCGAAAAGTGATTTATGGATGAACGTAGTGAGCTATGCGAGAAGACATCAATTTGACTAAACACATTTAAAAAACTTGGGTTGTTTTAGTTTTCGTGTTATGGCTATTCCGACCGCGTTTTCTATTTTCCAAAATATGCAACCAAATCAAAATATAGTGAATGGCTTTAAACCTGGCTATTTTAGAAAAAACAAAACTATTTTTTTCAAATTTTTATGACCCGGTACAAAGCCAATATCGCCATCTCAAAATAATTTCAAATTTCAATTCGTCAGGGCACACCATTCAACTTAGGATGTTGTTCTTTTGTGACATTAATTTTCAACTGGTTTTCTAGGGCCTGGCTGAGAGAGTTTTTTTAAACAATTGACGTTCCTGCGAATTTTTTCGTTTGGCGGTACAAATCGGTACAAAATATCGCCAAACGAAAAAATTCACAGGAAAGACAATTGTTAAAAAAAATCTTTTTTCTCTCAGTCAGCCTATAGAAAACTAGTTGAAAATGAATGTCACAAAAACACAACACCCTACGTTGAATGGTGTGCCCTGGCAAATTGAAGTTTGAAATTATTTTGAGGTGGCGATATTGGCCGTGGGACCGGAGCAGAAAAAATTGAAAAAAATAGTAATGATTTTCTTAAATAGCCAAGTTGCAAAGCCATTCATTATATTTTGACTGGTAGCATATTTTGGAAAATAGACAAACGCGGTTGAATAGCCCTATGTAACTTATTTGTTGGGCCGGTCAAACAGCAGAAATTTTAATGAATGCTATATAAAATTTCTAAGGAACTTTTGAAATCTCTTGTTTTATAAGGGACATTTTCTGGATGCAACCAAAGAAATCATTCTTATCAAAAAAGCAAAAACAATTTGATTTCTTATTTTGCTGCATTTGCTTTCAATTCGCTCTCTGCACTAGCAAGCTTCCCGATCTTCGTATTTTCAGGAAACGTCCGCTATATCTAGTTTTATTCTATCATTTATGGCGAAACCAGAGTAATATTTGCCATGAAAATCGTACTTTTCAGTATAATCTTAAATCCAAATATTTGTTTGGAAAATTTGGCTTTGGGCTTTTGCAGGCCGACAACAGTGACATTTCAGAGCGCACTAATAATTACATAAAAAAATAAATTCGTATTTATAATGTACCCACTCAGTTACATAACTGATTTTCAGTGGGGGACAGTAAATATGAAGCCGAACAAGCCAACCCTGTAGGCGCTGACACCATCGACGAGCAATCAATGACCAACTATAGAGACCGCCGACCGGCATATTTTGAAGTAGAAAACACCGTCATCAGTCCTGCAAGCGCATATTCTCTCAAGGCGCAATTGCGAGCCACCATACAAATAAACAGAAGTCGGATCCCGTTGAATGACTATTCAATCAAAAATCGAGTTCCTGATCTCATGAGTTACCCACACGTTTTTCGTAGGGTCATCAAACATAAAAACCTTCAGAGCAATATGCTCATGCTCGTGTCCTTTCAAAAACGGCAAAGTGACATTTAAAATTGAAGGAATATAATAGTGCATGTAGTCAATTTATTCCCGGGGGGGGGGGGGGGCAAATGACAGTTCCCGGCATTGTAGCTGAATTCAACACTGATTGCAAAGACCTGACCTCAAGTTTTGGTGCCCAGCAATAAAACTCAAGTCACCAAGTCTGCAGAGAACAAAGGAGTGGACAAAGACGAACCAAAATTGTGCGTTTACGTGAAATAAGGAAATAATTAAATGAACCAATTAACTTGACTAAAATATACTATAGAAAAATATTTATTAATTACACTTGGGCCATTGCGTTTGCATTGCCAGAGTAAAATACAGTTTCACACGTTGGTTGGTGGAGGGAGGAGGGAGGAGATGTATCTTGGGGAAGCGTTGCCCCTGGTAAATTACCTTTCGACATAAAAACATAGGAAGGCAGCGACCACCTAAGCTGGTCCCAACGCTGATGATGGGCCTGCCGCTACTGCTACTGACTTAGATATAAGTTATATGAAATGAATGTGCAAAGGAAGGAGTTCCTGGCAAAACTTGCAAGCAAGGCTTTGAATAGTTGTATATTAGAATGTTTTGTCATTATTTTGTACCTTGCTCATTATAATAGTGCGCAGGCGCAATGTGTTGCAAAAATTAACAGTGTGTAGCAATGTATGTAGGCCTATTGCGTCGAAAAACAAAAAACAATTTAGTCCAATATGAGGTGTGAACTCTATACAATCTAATAGTTATATCACAATCACAGGAAATATTAAAAATTGAAATTGTGCGTAATTTTGAACAAGCCTCGAAAGATTGATATGAGGGGGTTATGCAAGTATCTATGTGCATAATACTGATTTAACAACAACAAATAATAAGAGCCTGATTGGTCACATAAATTATAATATAAATAGTTTTCAGTCATTATGGATATCCTGCTCCGATATGTATAGAGGTTACTTTTTTGTCGATAGGCTACTCCAATACGGAAATAAAGCAAAGTGAAAGGGCAGCTCTCGCGTCCTATTCGCAGGGAAGTGAACCCTATTCTTCTAATTCCCTGGTCTACCAAATTGGATAAAAAAAAATTTAAAAAAAAATGTCAAGCAGGCGGCTGATCTGACTACTCAACCTAACATTGGAGGAAGTATATAATCGGTCTTATTCCTTATTTGTATACTATTTTTAATATCGTATAAAGTACACTGATTATTACTAGTAATCATATTATCTCATCTCAATTTGAACTCTTTCTGTAGAAGCAAAAACCAAAAAGAGATTTAAACCAAGACTCCTTCCTGCTCCAATCGTACGAGCCGAACGCTCTTTACAGCGCATTTCGGTAAGGGACACTCAAAAAAGCTCAGATCGCGTAACACGTAAAGCCGCCCGCGGACGGGAGCAACGTGACCTTGCTTCCTCAACGCCTCGAGAGAGACTGATTAGCTTGGACCTCGTAGACGCTCCTTGGCTAGTCAGCCGGCTCGGAGAAGTGGGGGATCTTCTGGCATGACCATTTCACATAGCTTATCGACAGATGATCGCAATTAGGCGTATGACTGTTTTTCAGGCCGGTTGATTCCCCTTAAAAAAAAGTGACAAGGAACTTAGAAACAACTGCCACGTTTTTGAGCGCAATCGAAAAATTATTTCACATTAAAATAGCAATTTTACGATTTTTTTCGATTAAAAAAAAATTCTTCTTCTTATAGAACCTACATGCTTTATTCGATTGAAATGATTTTTTCACAGAACCTTAATTTTATGAATTTATATATTTTTGTGAAATTTGAACGCAATCGAAAAATAATTTCTCATAAAAATCGCAATTTTACGCTTTTTTCGTTTAAAAAACATACGCTCATCCTACAACGCGCCTGAAAAAGCGTTTACGAAGGTTTCAAGTAAAAACCCAATTTTTATTCAGCTACTCATCTAATCACCATATTTTTATATATAAAAAAATACAACAATATAATCATCACACACACCATAAAATTATTATTCATTAACTTTTAATGTCCCAGGCGGCGCAATATGACCTAACCGGTTTGAAGCGCCCTAGGTTCTCACATCTTTCGTCCGGTCTTTCTACGACAGTTATTGTGTCACTTAATAAACATTGAATTATGTGCCACGGACTGTACATCCGGTCACGTAATCTAATGATAAGAACCAGGCGAGGGTAGGAACAACCAGGGTCAGTCGTTGCAGGTTCACTACGCGGACAGGTCGCTGTGATAGCCGACGATGTCCACGAGACGGAGAAGACGAGGACTCAACAGTACAGTGTATAGTGAGGAGAAGATTCTAGTAGCAAAGCAAAACACTTGCAAAAGTAAAGATATCCCACGCAAACTAAAAACTTAAAAAAAAGCTCATCCATCAACGCGGCGGGACTTAAGCGTTTTCCTAGTAATTGTTATTCAAATATAAAAAAATTTTACTCACCGGCATTTACCGATTTGGATTTCATTTTTTTAAATTCAAGTAGAGTCTTCTCTAAAATGTTTCGATTGCCGTCGGTATTTTGACTTTTTTCTTTTCTTAATGTGTTTTCATGACTATTTACTCATTATCTATTTCCCTCGGGTCACATTGTTCTTATCTTTATGAACTTAGAAAACAATTTCTAATTATTATTTCATTAACTTAGGTTTATAACAGGCGGCTCAAGAAGACCTTATATCGTTTGAAGTGCCCTAGTTTTTCACGTCACGTCGTAGTCATACAAAACACGACGGGGTTCGCATTGTTTAACCGTTGTTTTACTAAGTTTGTTCGGATACGGTGGTTTTGTATTATTGCTAAATAAATATTTAAAATTCATATTTATTTTTTAGCAATTAGAAAATTCGATGGGCACTGATAACTTTACTGTTTTGTGCCCTAAAAACCCCAATAACTAACTAACTAAACTAACTAACTAACAACTAACTAACTAACTAACTAAACTAACTAAATAACTAACTAACTAACTAACTTACAAAAATTTCGTTCTATTATAACACAGTTCCTTGTTTTACTTACTTTTATTCGAATAAATAAGTTTTCTTTCCTTTTTAAACTCCGAAAACTGTAAAATACTTATCAAATATACCATAAACTCATTTCAATAACTTTCAAAACCACAGGCGTAGTAATATAACCTAAGCGGTTGAAGCGCCATAGTTTCTCACGTTGTCGTGGGGTTGGTATTTCGCTGTCTGGGTCACAGAATATGCTTATCGAATACTACTCGCAAACATCAGGTAGTAAGAAGAAGAGAATATTACTCTCCGAAACAAAGAGGCGAGCTCGGAACCGGTCGTCGTCGGGGACACGTTCCTTCCTTTGACGACCTCCCCGTTTGACGATGACATAGACGATGACGGGCCCGCGACGTAAGAACCCCCCCCCCCATTTCTACCCCTACCCGTGGCTGGTTCTGACCATCATGGCCCCTACCCCCGATATCCCCTATGCTAAAAGTGGTGCATTACGATCTAAGGGTTGACGCGCCCTAATAAACTTAAAAGCTGTATTCTGAAAGTAAAGGAAGTTTGATTATTTTTTATCTGTTACGCAACAAATTCCTCCATTAAAAATGCGAGAAAAGAGCATAGCTTAAAGGGAAGCTTGGAGAATGACAACCTTTGACAATAAAAATTATTAAGATATATAAACCCAGCATTATGACCATGACAACACACACTATGTGGATGGTTCGGTCCAGTTTGGGAAAAACTCCCTCCCAACACCCCCTAGGCTACAGTGGCGTAATAGAACCTCCGGTTGACGCGCCCTTGACCCAGATGACTAAACAAACATCAGTACACGATCTTCGTCTGCAGCCCCTGAACCGTGTATAACACATCTCTCTCGAGTGTGAGACGATATCAAATGTGGGATTTTATTTATTATTCAACGTCTTCTCTAAATGAACCATAGATCATGACTGAACAAGGACGAAGGATATGCTGGTCTGTGTTTGTGTTGCTCGCTGTTTATTTGCCATCTCATCGTACATCATATTTTTGGCAGAATGTAGGTCGCAAATATGATGCCTTACTCACGCATTTTCTGGTAATGTATTTAACCACATTTAACTTTACATAAACCACGTTATTTATTTTTTCAAAAAACAATTTTTCTATTGCTATTACATCTAAGCTTCCAAATTTATTTTCTTAAAAAATTATAAACCAATATAATAGTCATACATTATAAGCTTATTTTATTAACTTACCGTTTCACAAGCGGCTCCATACCGGTTGAAGCGCCTTAGTTTCTCACGTCGTCATCAACAAGGATCTTGAATTGAGTTAATGGTATATTCAAACTTTGATAAATTTTGTTGAGATAATTAGAAATTCGTTTTGAGCGTGTCATTAAAGCACCGCCCACATTGCAGATATCATGTTATTAATATTTTAAAGTCTTTGTATTGTATGACTATGCTAAATATACAACTTACAAAATGAAAAACCCGAACGATGACACAGACGATGACGACCACGACGTTAGAAGCCCCCATTCCTCCCCCACCCGTGGCTGGTTTGACCAACACCAAACTTCCTACCCTCATTCCCCTTTAGCCCAAAGTGGCGCATTATGACTTAACGGTTGACGCGCCCTAGTTTCTCAAGTCGTCGTTTATTCTCTTACTCCGCGTATTAACTGAAGTCAACGGGACCTGACACCAACCACCACACAGCGCAAGGACGCTGACCACCGCACCTGGGACTACAGCAACCAGGGAGGCTTCGGACCCCACGACCACTCCCCAAACAGACAGAATATTAAGTAATATCTTATTTCGCCTTAGTTGACATGAGACTGAGCCAACCCTGTCGGCATAGACGCCACCAACGTGAAGAAATAGCCACCAGAGAACGATATTTGAAATAGGACAGAACTACCAGATGAACCCGCGGCTGTTTCTGACCAGCCTGGGACTTTCCACTGTACATCCTCTAGCTAGGGTTTGAGTGGGCGCATTATGACCTAACGGTCGACGCACCCTACATCCAAATAACCCCTTACAATTTAATCCGTCTTTCTCATTCTAGGTTTTTTATTTGACGAAATTAAATCACTCAAAAACTTAATTTTTCATTCATTCAAATACCTAATAAATCTCTTGATATATCATTGAAATGGTAATCAGTTTATTTTTTATTTTTTAATAATCTAAGAAAAACATTAAAATCATCCAAAACCAATAAACTGGAATCCATAAATAATCAAGGAGGGGCAATATTATGATCTAACCAGTCGAAGCTCCCAAGTTTCTCACTTCGTTTTCAATGATTTTGCTGATATCCTGGCCTTAGGCAGGCTGTATCATATGACGGGTAATTTCTGTTGGGGTAAAAATCCCCTGGAATTTTACTTTGGTCCATCGACATCGACGAGGACATCGTGTGAGTCATAAGAAGAATGTTAATAGATTACAATACTTAAAACTCCCAAGTGTACTTGAGGAGGGGGTCGGGGAGGGGGTTTAAATTGTGTCTCATCGCGAGTCTAAACTAAATTTATTAACCGACAATGTCCCCGTCTGAGCCCATGGTATAAACTGGCCCTATAGAGCATGGCGCTGCTAATCGTTAAAAAGGCGAACATCAGCTCGTAATTATGAGAGTACTCCTGAATATAGAGACGAGCTCAGGCTGTCGTTGACGAGGACCCCTCCCTTCAATTGACGACTTGCCCGACAATAACGACCATGACGAAACGAACGATGACAAAGACAATGACGAACGCGACGTGAGACCCCAACTTTACACCCCTTATACCCGTGTCTGGTTCTGACCAGTATTGGACTTTTTCCCCCCATATCCCCTAGGCTATAGAGTGGCGCATTAGGACTAACGGTTGACGAGCCTTAATCCAAAATAAACCAAATCCAAATAAACTTTGATACTAAAATACCATATTCTTGAGCGACCGTAGCGAGCGTCTCCACTTGAACTCTTATGGCTTGAATGTCTGTTTTTTTTCTTTTTTTTCTGTTTCTGCTTCGGTACAGCTCGCACCGTTTCTCTGATCGACCTGAAATTTTTGCACACATGTACATACCACCCAGGTGAGTTGCTGTATAGTTTTTTAACAAAATCCGATCGTTGGTTATAAAAAAAAGTTCCGATCGTAATGAAATTTTGCAGGGTCAATAAGTACAACATTCTCTCTTATATTACAAATATTCAGCTAAATCGGTCAATACCTTAAAGACTCTATTGGTAATCATAAATCGAAAAATAATGTGGGCCACGGACAGATTAAGTGGGCGGAGGGGGGAGGGTTGAAATCGATGTAGCGGGTTTGGCTTGACCTTTCATGTGTATTTACTCGTCATTTTTAACCCTCGGATCATCTCTTTATTTATTTAACTTTGAAAACAATATAATCATCAAACACACCATACACTCATTTCATTAATTTACAATATCACAGATGGCGCAAAATCTAATCGGTTGAAGCGCCCTAGTTTCTCACGTCGTCTGCCCAACGATGAACTCGTCTTCGACCCCACTCCCGTGGCTCATCGGTCGCGTCACCACCTCTACCTGGTGAAGATGGCGTCGTGCGCCTCGTGTCCACCCGCACGACGCAAGGCACTTTTGTTCGCCCGGCTCATAAGCTGCTGTTACTGCCCCGTGCTTAGTTAGCCAGGGAGGTTTCATTTGTTTCGTTTCTTCTCTATTATCTTTCCTCTTTTCCTCAATTCTTTAGTTAGTTTTCCTTGTCGAAGTGATTTTTTGGTGGGCGGTTTGATCGCGCCGTTTAGTTTGTACCGTTTCAGTCTATTCAGATCTTCAATGCACCAACAATCCAGTTGTTGGCTGGTCCTGACCAGCATAGGACTTTACTCCCGTATCCCCTAGGCGAGAGTGGCGCATTATGACCTGACGGTTGACGTGCCCTTAATTCTTAAAACTTGGTTTTATTAATAAATATATCTGACTCGTTGTTGTTTACCATAAATGGATATGACAACGCCGACAAACTTTTTTAAAACCCTTATTCAAAGTTATTTGTTTTACCATAATTAATTATTTAAACTGTACATCTTTTTCACAAAATAATAATTATTTTCATCTCTACCGTCTTTATCATATTCTATAAGTTTATTAAGCGAGAAAACAATATAAAAACAATAAAAAAATTCAGTTCTTAAACATACAATGCCACAGGCCGTGCAATATGACTTTCCCGGTTCGAGTGCCCTAGTTTCTCACGTCGTCGTAGTATTATCTCCTCGGCAGCCTCCCCGACGACACCAACATGACAACACGAACGAAGACATAGACGATAACGACCACGACGTACCCCCGTCTGGGCCCGAGGAAGATTTTGTCCCACAGACTTAAAACAATCTTAGAACTATTTATGAGGCATGTATTTACCAATATATAATCCAGGAGATGTCAGGAACATCCTAGCCCTATAGTTATCATCAGCAACAACAAACTTGATCTATTTTATTCACTAACATTATCACTCTGCCTCAAAATATGACCCACTCTGTGGAGCGCCCTAGTTTTTCTCCCCGGGGTTCTATAATGCGTGCAAACCTACGCCCCTAAGCGTTTGACACTACGAGGACGTACGGGTTCGTGTACTATGAAGGCTTGGTTTAGTAATTGTCGCCCGGCACCTTTACTATCACCCATGCATCGTCTCCAATATCAATATGCAAAAAAAGGTCGTATTAGAATCAAGATGTATCTATTGATTTTAGATACCGTCATAATCGAAATTAAACGTGACTTTATAACTCTTACAAAATTCTGGCCTTTGTTAGAAAAAAACATTCCCTAGTCCTGAGTAACACCACTTCCCACTCCTAAGATGTCTGAGATAAGAGAGAGACCCAGTCACTTTCATGTAGTGACTGTTAACAATTCTTGATTATGTCTTCCTGGACCTGTGGCTAAAGGCCATTGGCTAATTTGCTTAGGTTGCACTCACCATGCCCAATCAGAGAGTTCATGCCTGATTCCAGTCTCTTGCCGAACGTAAGTTAGAGCTTGCTACGTGCCCAGTGAATAATACAAGGTCATCAAAGTGGTTTGATAACATTGTAACGTAGGTCCCTGTAACTGAATGAATTGCACTTTGTCCGTCTAGTTTTAGAGATGGTAATGTGCTTTGACAACATTACAGATATTAACGTACAGAACTACCTATCAATTGCCATCAATATTCTGATATGACTGATGAATTTGAATTGTCAATGTAATTATCAATCATTGTACAACAAATTTATAACTGGGTTGCTAGCATTAATATTATGTTGATTGATAAGTACATACCCAAATATTGATGGAAATCATATCCAATCAATTACAATGAAAATGAGTCCTAGTTTTCATACGACGACAATACTAAAGCATCCATTTAAATTTGTCCTGAACTAAACGGAGATGTGTTTCAAATGCTTATGTGGCAGCCATTTTGCCACCCAACCTTAAGCGGGTTGCTTGGTAATTTAGGTTTACTGTCCGCCACTGGAAATTAGTTGTGTGACTTGAACTCGACGTTAAAAATTACTCAAAGAACGATGACAAAGACGATGACGACCGCTACGTGAGAACACCCCTGTTCTTTACCCCTAACCGTGCTGGTTTCTTGACCAGAAAGGGCGTCTTCCTCCCCAATCCCAAGAACTAGTAGTGGCTCAAATAAACTTACGGTTCCGCGGCCCTTATCCAAATAAACCGAACCAAGTCACATCTAGGCTTTAGACATAAAATTAATCCATCTTTTAATTTATCTTATCATTTCCTATTTCTGCGAACACCCGATCTCCTCATAAAACACTTGAAAAACCAACTAAAGATTTCGTTATTAAATAAATTACCTGCGGCACAAATTGGGAAGGACATGCCCCCCCCCCCCCCCCACCACCCATACGATATACGATATATATTCCTGCGTGTACGCCACTGTGTGCTGGGTCATGAGATTCGAAACCCCCCCCGATCCCTTGGGTGTAACGCCACTGCTAGTGAGAGTAATCGCATCCGCCTGTGCAGTGTGCATTCTACCGGGCAGAGTTGCAGACATGACTCCACTGATGCACCGGCAATCTGACCATATAGGCTTCGTAGAGCAGTAACGACCTTCACGTGCGAGGAGGTCGCAGCTAGAGCTAGCGCGACGATGCCTAGTAGTTATAACCGGGGTGTTTATGTTCATAGTGTTCGTGCTGCTAGGTCTAGTGCTACGATATGATAGACAGTGTGCTATTTGTAGTAGCGTGCGTGTAACAAGTTTATCGGTACGATATACTGAATAATACGACATTGCTATGGTGCTTGCCCCCACTGGACTGTGCTATGTAGTATGCGTGCAGGCTAGGTTTATCGCGAGTCGCGACGTTTTTAGTGTTTATCGGTGTGAGATTGTCGTGTAATGTGAAGCTAGGGTTTAGTGACGGTTTATACATTGATGATCTATTCTTGTTTCTTCAAGTCTCAATTAATCACTAAGGCTATCGGGACGAATGAGTGGTATAGATGACGATGGAGGACGATTACTGAAAACATCATAATGTGTATGCGGGATACGAACCACGTCCTGGTAGTGCCATAACTCTTGAGACCATCGCCTAAGCCCATTGGCCACCGCGGACGGCATTATAGTACTGGTTGGATGTAAATTTGCTATGGAAAGGACTTGACATGATCGATGACTTCAAAGGTAAGTTTCATTAATAGGTGTTGGTGGGGGGGGGGGGTGGCAGATGTTGGAGCTCGTATCAAAACATAAAACGTGTGTGTGCTTATAGTGGGGGGAGGGGGGTTGGGGAAAGCACATTTTTTTCAATACACGAAAATAAATAAATAAATAAAACAAATCCGTATTTAGAGTCTACCCTCTCATCAAATTACGGATTTTCTGTGGGGGACAGTAAGACTCAAAAGCGGACCAACCAACCCTGTAGGCCCCGACGTAATCGAAGAAGTGATCGATTACCCACCAAAGATCATAATTTTTATAAGGAAATATAGCATTGTGGTTTGGAAGAGCAAACACCCGCGTTTTTTTTTTGGTTTATTTGGATTAAGGAAGCGTCAACCGTTGGTCATAATGCGCACCACCTAACCTAGATGGGGTGTGGGGGGAGGAGGGAGGTGCCCACGCTGTTCAGTACCATCTACGGGTAAGGGGAGGAAAGGAAGCTCTCACGTCGTGGACGTCATTGTATTTGTCATCGTCGTGGTGTCTGTCGTCATCGTCCGTCCAAGGGGTCGTTAAGGGAAGGGGCAAGGTCCCCCGACGAGCGATTGCCAGAGCTCGCCTCGATTCGTTGAGTTATATATTACACTTCTTACTAACTGATGTTTGTGAGGTGGGACTTTTTCTTTTGAATCGCCTTTACGTTAGCAGAGCCATGCTTCTGGGCCATTCTACCCCTGGCACCGAACGGTGGGGAACACCCGCGGATCAACGCAGAATCTACAAGGTTCGATTTTGAACAACTTTAAATGTATTGTTCCATCGTTGCTAGGCGCGGCTCAAAACTCACCGTTTTACAAATTCTGCTGCGTGAAGACGCGTCTCTCTTTCTAAATTGTGTCGTAGCGGCGCGGCAACATCGCAATTCCACGTACTTATTAAACTCGCTCGGTCAGTCAAAAACTTGGTATATGTTTAAAACATATATTTCTGTAACACGTAGTGCAGCTATTACGTGATTCTCGTCCGTGTGGTTTTAAACACCACTCAGGTTGGTCTCAGTCGGGAGATACGGGTATAGCAATGTTCGGAGACGGTTATTATCCTAGGCCACGTGAACGCAGTGTGACCGGAGTCTTTCCCGGGGGGCGCACGCTACTTTAGCTTCCCTATTGAAGGGTTCGCCGAGCCACTGCATGTTATTCTAATGTTGCCAAACAAATATTTTTAATGTATTAAGTCCTCTTCCCTCCCCAATGCTCTAGGTAAGACTTATTTCACTCAGATATTGTTCAACTATCATCACATCATTTTATTCCTTATATAAACTTAAAAAACAATATAAGATCTTCGAAATCAAATAAAATCATTTCATTCATTTTCAATTCACAGGCGGCAAAATATGACCTTACGGTTGATGCCCCTTGTTTCCACGTCGTCGTGTGATTTTTTGCTTTATATTTTCCTCTTGGATAGGGTATCTGTCAGGTGAAACAACAAGGGGAAGTCTGGGTCGGTATAGTATCCAAAAATTTGATAACCAATTTTATTAAATTCATTTTTTAAACCTAATTTCTGTATTATACACCAGAACTTGTTTACCGGAAAATATTAAAACAAAACCAACGTCAACTTGAACAATACACGGTTAATAATTATCCAATACAACTCACCCGTTGCGTTTTATTTCGCCACATCGTGGCCAGACGCGAGGTAACTGAGGCCTCCCTTGTTGTTATTGTGTGTCGAAGCGCGATGGTGGCGCTCCTCCACGCCTTTCTAACTTCCCCGCGACCCCGGTCCCAACATGGCGGGGAAAATCACAACTTGGTTGGCTTATTAAGCTGGGAAGTGGGTCTTAACTGAAAGCCATCCTCTACCTTTCTTTTTCGTCGATTGTCCCTTTTACACTATTTTAATGTCTTGACCATTAATGCCTGTTTTACACTCAAATAAATGGTCCCCGAAGTTTGCTTGATCCCCTAGTTTACCTGACCACTACATGTTTTCTATGTTCGTTTATCCGCACGCCCCCCGTTGGTCTAATGGTCTCTCCCACATACACCGCCACAACACGCAACGGATCCCATATCACCGCATTTTGTGGATCGCCCTGAGATGCTTCTACCGGTTTAACTATTAGTTTGACTTCGTAGTGTGTCACGTGATTTAAAGTTTAGTACGAATATTAACATCCTTGTGAGCGTCGAAACTGTTCGTATCCCAGGTATATAGTCAATGGGTTCTCGTTGCTGCCACGTTCCATCAGTTTTGTTTTAAATACTATTTGATTTCAAGCGAAGACTTTAAAAAGTCCGGGGGTAGTTGTTTTTTAACTCACAAGCCGAGAAAAGCGGCATTTTCCTCATCGAGGCTAGATTGGTCAGAGCAACAACTGACGCTCTGGTTGAAAGCCATTTTAACAACTCCCTCTTCACACCGGCGATGGTTCGTATAATAGTGTTAAATACTGATTTTTTTTTTTTTTTACTAAAACACCGTTAAGCCAAACATTTTGAAAAAAATTAAATTTATTTTCCTATGCAAAAATGCCGACTAACATATCCTGTAAAATAAGTAACAAAAATGATCAATATGAGGAAAAATTGTTTTGAACTTTGATTAAGTGCCAACATCGTGTTTATGGTTTGAATTTAGGCAATTTTTGTTGCAATTATCTTCAAATGGTTATATAAAGGTATTTCATAGTGTTTCTTTGTAGGGCATGTTGGTGTGTTATTAGCACTTCCTATTAATATGGAACTAAACATTTCATTTAACTAATAGTGTTTCAGTATCTTATTTGTGCCCATATCCACTTGTTCGTACATGAAAACTGGTGTGACACAATTAATAAGCCAAAGAATATGGTATCGTCTGATGGAGGTGGCACAAGCTTGACATTGTAAACACTGCTTTTAGCTTAAATATTTAACCATATTATTTGTCTAATGCAACAGTTAGCACTAACAATAACTCTTAAACATCTAACTCCAAAAAACGAAAAGTTGGAATGACACAATAAGAAGGCCCTAAATAGGATTGACGATTGTTAGGATATCTTACGAGATGTTAATGCAAAGTTTAGTTTTGAGATATTGTCTACAAAGCACGCTAGGCTCTCAATTCCTCACCGGTAGCGTGCGAGTCGCACGTAATTCCGAATCACTCCATCTCTGAGAAACAGATAGTCCAAACGTATCGTGTGAGACTGATGAAGGGAGGTCCGGGGCTCGAATCCCACCACCGGCAATCCTGACTGAAAGTTTTCCCCGAGGTTTTCTTCAGTAGTTAGCGAAGCCTGGTAGTGAGTCTCTGTACCAGCTCTCGGGCATTCCCTTATCAGATGGACATCTTCCAGAAGTTAAACAATCGATCTCAGGCGGGTATCCTGACCTAGCGGGAGTGTTTCCCCAATTTATGAAGTTGAGAAACCTTCTTATCAGTTAAACCTAACACCCTAATACACTTGTTAGTCACCTACACCGGCCATCCTTAACTTAAAAGGTTTTATTCACACGGTAGCGTGAGAGTCGCAAATGGTACTCTACCTTCCAGTTGAACAGCGCCGTGTACTTTGTGTTTCGTCTGGACCTTGAGTTTGAACATTCATATGCGCGTTATGACCTTAAGGTTGACGCGCCCTTAATACAAATAATCTCAAAATATTCAGTTTCACATCAAAGGTTTACTTGGTTTTAACATGGCCGGAATAGAATGCCTAGCGCACGCAATTAGATTCCTTTCCAATCACATGACTAGCTTCTATCATATTATGATAACGGTGACAAGCTAGACAAAGCTAGAAATAGGAGTATATTACTCCCCGAATCTAGAGGCGGAGCTCGGGCAATCGTCGTTTGGGACACCTCCCTTTCATTTGACGACGCACTCCCCGTCGACAATGACAATGACGCAACGACGATAACTAGGCTGTGTTGACGGCGACATGATAACACCTTATCTCACCTTCCCCGTGGCTGGTCCTGCATGGGTCCCTCCCCCCCTTATCCCCTAGTTAGGGTGGTGCATTATCACGGTTGACGCGTCCTTAATCGCAAACAATCCAAAATAGTAAATAAAAAATCATATTCTATGGTCTGTATATAAGTACAACTTAAATCTAATTCACTATCCTATATTTAGTGTTTTCATCATATATATACATTTTATCTTTGTTATCATAAATCATCTGAATAATAAGATGATTTCTTTAAACTTAGAAAAGATAAAGAAGATAAAAATAACAAAATACTCTATTGTATAACTTACATAACACATGCGGCGCAATAGGACCTGTCCGAGTTGAAGCGCCCTTACTTTTTCTCATGTGTACTCAAACCTATTCCGCCACATCCTTATCAGAGATATTTAAATCCCACTTTGCCTGTTTGAATCAAGTGATCTGCTGCTAGTCCACAGTTTAGGGGGGGGGGGGACGCAGATACCGTGGGATAACATGCAACCCAGTCACTGCAGAAGTTTACCTCTACCAATGAATTCATGAAGTGGCAACATGTAACACCGAGCTCTCCGAGTCACGCAACCCCTGGTTAATGAGACGGTGATCGCACGTCCCAAGAATTAACTAGAGATATAGATACTAATACTGATTCAGTGCAATAAAATTGCGACTTAACGTAGTAATCTAACCAATTTCAAATGGTGTTCTAACAGTAACGGTATCAGTCCCCACCGTGAAATGCATTTTTTTTAATCGCTATCATATTAAAAACGCGGTCCGCTAGGCCTAGTATCCCAGTTACATAAATTTAAATAAAATTAGAAGTCCCCCAAACGTTACCTTAGAATCATCAAAAGCCACTTGTAATGTTATGAGTTGAGTTCTCTTACACCTTCTCATTGCAGGGAACGAATCTTAATTTAAATTGTTGCTGTCTCCCAGATCGAAAACAAACAAGTTAGACTACAAGCCTAGCAAATGTTCACCGCATCAGATCGTCATCCAGGAAGATGAACAAATATCCTTTTGCGTGTAATGTTCTTAATGTACGATCAATCACAACAAACTAGAAGAATTTAAGTACCTAAACCCCCGACTATTTAGGCATTGCTGAACATTGGTTTTGTCCGGCCGCCGAAGCTGCAATATTTTCGCTTGCCCTTTATCCAAATAACTTAAAAAAATCCTGCATGAATTTATTAACAAAATATAATTTACCCTTAAAACACATTTTCTTTGTATTTTTCTTTCAAATAAATAATTGTAATACTTTCATTTTATACTCTCTATAAATGCACATTATAAAATATATTCTAAAACTCTCCGACCGATATATAAACACAAATATTATATTATTTAATTATTTTATAAACTTGAAGCATTTAATCATCAAACACACCATATACACATTTATTTATTTTATTTATTTATTTAGTTATTTATTTAACGTCTATCCTAATTCAGTTATAAAAACTGATTTACAAAGGAGGACAATTTTACAATTATTTACATGTCAAGGCGGGGCGATATGACATACTCGTTGAGCGCCCTAAATTTACACGGTGTTTTATTTTGTGTTCTCCAGAGGTCCAGGGTTCGATTCCCGTCACAATTAATAAAGTGTTTTAATTTTTTTTTTATTTGGACTGAAGTTCATCAGTTCGTGGATTTGGATTGTATAAATGGTGACTTAGGAGGCCGTCAAAACAACAAATGCTCATCATACATTCTATGTTTTTTCCGAATCCGTCTTGTGATTCTTGTGCGTTCCGTGGGTGAATCGTGTTCATTTGATTGAGCGTTGGCTTCTACTTAAATATCCCGGTCCTCTAGTTGGTCTTGTCTACCATCGTCGATGGCGTGGGCCCCTACGGATGGCTGGACAACTTTAATTTAATGCTCCCAACTGAAGATCAGTTTATGTTACTGATACGGTCAACTCTAAATACGAATGTTTTTGTTTATTCATTTAAAAGTCCATAAAAGAAACTTAAATAATTTGCTTTTTCTTTTGATTTAAGATATAAATATTGAAAATTTTAAAATTTTGGTGATGCGTTTAGACCTCAATTAATAACTCAAAGTTGTATCAAAGCATATGTAATGATTTTTGGCCCCCGTTTGGGCCCGGAATAGAATTTTCCCAGAGCAGGGCTCTGTTAATCGTAAAATGCGATTCAAGAGAAAAAGTCCTCGCAAACATCAGCTAGTAATTAAGAGGGGAGTATATTATTCCCACGAAACTAGAGACGAGCACTCGAAATCGTCGTCGGGTTTACACCTCCCCTTATCCTTGACGACCTCTTCAAAGACGATGACAATGCCCGATGACGACGGCGACGTGAGAAACCCCCATTTTCCTCCCCTACCCTTTTTGCTGGCTCTGACCATCATGGGCCCTTCCTCAACTCACCATGTCCCTTAGGATAGTATGGTGCATTATGACCTAACGGTTGACGCGCCCCTTTATTCAAATAAACAAAAATTATCCAAATCGTTCAAAGTAATTTATTTTACAAAATTTAATTTCCATCATCACATTTTCTTTCATTCTTTCCATTCATGGAAATAATTTTTTGTTTTGCTATTACTATCATTCGCATTATTTTATTTATTATATATACCATAAAACAATATAATCATAAAACACCCATTAACTCATTTTATTCACGTTTAATATCACAGATGGTTAATAAACCAAACCCGGTTGAAGCGCCCTAGTTTCCCCACGTCCTCGTCTGTCGTGTTATTTCTTAGGCTTACGGGATAGTTTAGCAAACGGGACCGAGATCCAAAATGACTAATTTTAACAAAAGTTCCTTGTTTCACAGGGAACCAGATTTATTTTCATTTAATTGGTTGGTGGACACCCCATTAAAAAGATTAAACAAAACAACCCTTATCGGAGATAACAGAATTCATGTAACAGGAATCAATATAATCATCAGACACTCTATAACTCATTTCATTATATACAATATCACAGAGGGCGAAATTTTAAGACCTTACCGGTTTAAGCGCCCAGTTTCTCACGTAGTCGTATAAAAATTTGTTTTAAATAATGGCTACACTAATAACGTGGAATTGTAGAGGATTCTATGCAAATCTGGAAGAGCTACAGCTACTCTTATAAAAACCACACAACCCTTGATCTTATTATTACAAAAAACTTTTTTCAAACCAACTGAAAACCCCTTTACGGTTAAGGTTTATCAATCTACCGTAGGAAAATACGGGAGGTGAACGTGCACAGGGAGGTGTTGCCATTCTGGTGCATGACTCTGTGTATGCCACTTAAATTCATTGACAACTCCCCTTTCAGGCAGTCGCCGTTACAGCTTACATTCCAAAATGTAACCATATTATGCTGTTATTTAAGCGAGCTAAAGCGAGCGTTTCCATTAAAACTCTGCCAGAAAAAATAGTCACTGGTTTTGTTTTGTTTGTTTTTTTTGTATGTCTCGCCATAACGTTCGAACGGAGGCTCGGATCGAGTTGAAATTTTGACCATCCGTAAGCTTTGTTTCCGATTAAATGCCATTATAGTCAAGCGGATTAAAGGAAAATACAAGAACAATTAGGGGTTTTGTGGTAGAGGGCTGAATTTTGGACTGTATACTCAGAACAATATTACAAGAAAATTATCTCGAGGAGCCATGAAAAAATCCATCCGGTTAAGGGGGGGGAAAGAGGGTGAAAAATGGCTTTTTTTAAAAATATTAAAATTCAAAAATCAAACTAAATTTGATCCTTAGATTACAAAATTATTACATATTGTAGATAAAAGTCAAAATTTTAATAAAAAAATATATATTACCATATATTTATAATCTAACCAGATTTTGCACCCCTTGTCTTTTTTTCCCAAATTTACCCACTGTTCTGGGGAGGATTAGCCTACCAGTTACGGGTTAAGTGATAGGGCCGTGAATTTTGTCTAAACACTCAGAAGAATGATCTCAAAAATTGGCCCGAGGAGCCCTAAAAAAGTTGCTTGCTTATAGGAGAAAGGGGGGGTGTACTTAAAGGGTTGATAAAACTAAAATAAGAAATCCGTTTTTCAAATATTATATTTAGAACGCCATACTAATGTGTTTTGGGTAGATTAAGGCCTAAAATTTAATTTAAAAAATAAAATTTAAACCATATAGCCTATGTAAATCTGATCAGATTATGCCCCCCTTTTCCCATTTTCATAAAATTTCCTCAATATTACGAAAGTGTATCGTGCAAACCACTCTTTTTGTCAAAAAATTCTCTAATATTACGAATTAAAACGAAAACAGATTTTGTGATGCTTGGGTACATTTTTACTCAATGGCTTTGATCCCATTTTAACAAATTCATTTCAATTTTTAACAAAAGTGTATCGTGTGACCACTCGTTTTGTTCAAAATTATCCCAATAATAAGAACAAGGGATAAAAACAAGTTTTTTAACACCTAAAGTACAGTTTCACTCAATGGACTTTGCCCCATTTTCAAAAGTTTACTCATATTAACGAAAGTCTATTTTGTGATGACTCGTTTTGTCTCAAATTATCCTAAAAATACGAATTAGGACGAAATAAGATTTTGTCATACGTTTGGAACATTTTCACTAAATTTGGACTTTGATGCTATTTTCACAAATTTTTACTCAATATTAACGAAAGTATATCTTGTGATCACTCGTTTTGTTCAAAATTATCCTTATATTACGAATTAGGACTGGGGATTCGCTGTGCAAATACGTTTAAAGCGTGTGTGGGTGGGAGGTGGGGGTGGGGGGAGGCGAGGTGATTTCATTAGTAATGCTTGCGTGTGGTTTAATCTAACTCATGGTCTAATGCAAATTATTGAAAAAACTTTAATGATGTTGGGGATTTTGGTTTATATTTGAACTGTTTTTAGGGATTTTATTGATAACGGAATGACGACCCCATGGTAACGGGGAAATACAAACCCGCAATGTTATATTTAAATTATACTTGCATATGGTTAAAAACTTACTCTTAATGATGGTCTTATGAAAACAAGGTGATTACTAAACAAGGGGAAACTACTTTACCTACATGTGACACTGTTTCAAAGCAAAAGTGTTCAGTAATTCCGTTGAACGTTTTTTTTTTTTCCCCACCAATGAAATGTGGAGTAAATACATTTTTTAATAACATTTTTTTATTAAGCTCTTCCTCTATTTTCAAAGTGCATGACAATACATGTTCCCAATGCGTGAAGAATACCCTTTTGTTGTACCAATTCGTATTATTTGAATAATTTGGGACCAAACGAGTGGTCACACATACACTTTCGTTGATATTGAGTAAACTTGTGAAAATGGGATCAAACTCTATTGAGTGATAAAGTACCCAAAGCATGAAATCTTATTTTCGTTTCCCAGTTCGTAAAAATTAGAATGATTTTGAAATAAACGAGTGGTCACAAGATACCACTTTCGCTAATATTGAGTAAATTTTTTGAAAATAGCATCAAAGTCCATGCAGTGAAAATGTACCAACGTATGACAAAATCTTATTTTGTCCTAATTCGTATTATTAGGATAATTTGAGACAAACGAGTCATCACATGATAGACTTTCGTTAATATTGAGTAAACTTATGAAAATGGGGTCAAAGTCCATTTAGTGAAACTGTACCTAAGGTGTTAAAAAACTTTTTTATCCTTGTTCTTAAATTATTGGCATAATTTTTAACAAAACGAGTGGTCACACGATACACTTTCGTTAAAATTGGGGTGAATTTGTTTTAAAATGGGATCAAAGTCCATTGAGTAAAAATGTACCAAAAGCATCACAAAATCTTGCTTTCGTCCTAATTCGTAATATAAGGAGAATTTTTTGGGCAAAAAGAGTGGTCGCACGATACACTTTCGTAATATTGAGGAAATTTATGAAAATGGGAAAAGGGCGGGATAATCTGATCAGATTTACATATATGGTGAAATTTTAATTTTTTAAATTAAAGTTTAGACCTTAATCTACAACACACATTAATAATGGTGTTCTAAATATAATATTTAAATACGGATCTCTTTATTTTTAGTTTTACAACCCCTTTTAGTACACCCTCTCTTTTTCCTATAAGCAAGCAACTTTTTTTTTGGGCTCCCCGGGCCAATTGTTTTGAGATCATTCTTCTGAGTGTTTTAGACAAATTCACGGCCCTATCACCTAACCCGTAAATGGTAGGCTAATCCCCCCAGCACAGTGAGTAAATTTGTGAAAAAAAAGGGCAAAGGGTGCAAAATCTGGTTAGATATACATATATGGTGATAAATATATTTTTTTTATTAAAATTTGGACTTTTATCTACAATATGTATTAATTTTGTAATCTTAGGATCAAATTTAGTTTGATTTTTGAATTTTTAATTATTTGAAAATGCTTTTTTTCACCCCCCTTCCCCCCCTTAACCGGATGAATTTTTTCATGGCTCCTCGAGGCAATTTTCTTGTAATATTGTTCTGAGTATACAATCCAAAATTAGCCCTCTACCACAAAACCCCTAATTTTTAGGCTAAATCCGCCTAGCTATTTTAACCTTCATCACATGCTAGCAGAATGTACCAAATATGATGCCTTGCGCAAGCAATTTAATATATCCCAATCACATGATGAACTTATATCATATTATGATAACGGCGACAAACGTTCTAAATTTCTCATCCAAAGTAATCTATTTAACAAAATTCAATTCACATCATACACACTTCTTTAATTTCTTTATTTCCATTCACATAAATAACTTTTGTTTTGATTTAATAACTACTGAGATTCTTAGAACAGTTACCTTTAATTAGTATAAACAATAATTGGACTCATCATGTTCTTTTATTAAATTAATATACAAAATTAAAGGTAAAGCAATATTTCGGGTACTTTCAGTACCCTTCAAAAGGCAACAAACCAAACAAAACATAAAACTCCGTCTCCCAGCCAAGGTCGACACATCTAACAAACACGGCCATCTTGATCTCAATAAAAAATACATATTCAAATAAAAAATAAAAATTATACCACAATCATGCCCACAATAGTTCTATGGCTTGGGGACAAACTCTTTCCAAATCGCCGGGAAATCAATGCTGGGAGCTTTGATATTACTTGCATCATCAAAATTTTTTTTAATTTCTTAAATATACACTAAGAAAACTATCTAATCATCCACACATCATTAACTCATCTCATCAACTTTAAATATCATAGGTGGCGCAATATGACCTAACCGTTCGAAGCGCCCTAGTTTCTCACGTCGTCGTTGCTAAAACTCACCAAGCTCCCTAGGCTAGAGTTTGGTATTATGACCGAACGGTTGATGCACCCATAATCTTAATAAACTGTAACAAATTTAATAGGTCATCAACAAAACAACAATCATAATTCATTCACTAACCATATCACATGCGGCGCCATATGACCTCTGTACGGTTAAAGGATCCACCTTCAGTAAGTAACGCCTGGACGACGGCCATGGATTCTAGGGCCTAGTCCCACCAACACTGCCTGGCTATAACTTATCACATGCGGCGCCATATGACCTCTATTACGGTTGAAGGATCCACCTTCAGTAAGTAACGCCTGGACGACGGCCATGGATTCTAGGGCCTAGTCCCACCAACACTGCCTGGCTATAACTCTAGCTGTTCCCAGCAGATGATTAGTTAACATGGTTGACATATTCGGTAAGGTAAGGTAGTCTTAAGTCTAATCATACCCAAGAATATTTGAAATGATAAAGACGATAAAAGTTGGAAATTGAATACAAATGCAATTACCTTTTGAGTTGTTTCAGCCACTAAAATAATTATTTTCAAATTTCGAAAATCAAGTTTTACAATGTAACCTGAACGTTGGACGTACTTAATCTCTGTCCTAGAGTCGTCACGCCAAAACACTAGAACTTCTCCTTTCTGACCAGCATGGGCTCACCTCCCCATATCCCCTAGGCTAGAGTGGTGCATTATGACCTAACGGTTGACTCGTCCTTAATCCAAATAAACCTACATTTCCTTGCCGTTGTCAGTGTCACACCCCCTAGTGTCTTTGCGTGAGGTCGACTCCTGGGCCTCAGGTCCGGCCTGATCTCCGATGTTCAGGGCCGGGAGTTCGGGGCTCAAACCTGGAGTCTCAGAATCGCTGCTCAGCAAAGCATCTCCGTCGTCTTCTTTGTACCAGGATCGCTTGTCGACCAGGGTACCAAGTTAACGCCCTCTTCGTCCTGTTTCTCAGCAGGGCCTGCGGGGTTTTGCTCATTGTCTCCAGCAACAGGTGGCGCGTCGGCAACTACTGCGCCGGCGTCGCCTGGACAAGAGTGCCTGAAATAGAACAGGGACCATTATAACAATAGGCTTATACAGTTGGTGTGGAAATATTTTATTAATTTTTTTTCAACAAAATATTTTAATGGCACATGAAACTCATACCTAGCGAGAACTGATGATGGACTTGAGTCCACAACAGATGTTGTAAAACGTCTGCCTAAAGAAGGAATCAACCACCTGGACTGGAAGCTGAGCCTCTAACCACAAGACCAACAAACCTCACCTGAAGGCACATTGGCTGTAGGCCTTGTAAATGGTTAAATACAACTGCGCTTCTGTGCTCTAACCGACTCAAA